>JBAMBO010000654.1:0-33928 GCA_037044535.1 Lordiphosa magnipectinata | reverse complement strand
CTTTCTTCTTCTTTACTGGCCCGATGTTGCATCACAACCGCTTGACGGTCTTGGCCTCTGCAATGAATGCCCTCCACTCGCTTCTGCATTGTGCGAGCTGGCACCAGTTGTTCACACCAAGGTTGGAAATGTCTTTCCGCACTTGATCATCCCATCTTAGTGGTGGGCGACCCCTCCTGCCTTGTCCTCCAAAGTCAGCCGCCTTCGCTTTGTACGTCTTTTTTACTGGAGCTTCTTCATCCATCCGGATTACATGTCCCAACCAGCGCAGCCGCTGTTGCTTTATGCGCTTGACTAGACTGATGTCCTTATAGAGCTCATACAGTTCGTGATTCATTCGAATGCGGTATCCATCGCCAACTTTTAAAGGTCCATAGATCCTCCGAAGGATTTTTCGCTCGAAAACGCCAATCGCCTCCTCATCCGCTGCTGTCATTGTGCTTCTGCGCCGTATTGAGATAATGGGATGATAAGCGACTTGTATAGCGCTATTTTTGTTCTTCGAGAAAAGGCTTTGCTCTTGAACTCCCTACTGAGCCCGTAGTAGCATCGGTTTCCAAGAGTAATTCTTCTTCGGATCTCCAGGCTGATGTTGTTGTTGCCGGTAATCATCGTTCCGAGGTAGACAAAATCCTCTACAACCTCAAAGTTGTACTCCCCCATAGTAACAAATTGTCCAAGACGCGTAGACTTCCTGTCCGGGGATACTAGGTACTTTGTCTTGTCCTCGTTTACCGCTAAGCCCATCAGTTTAGACTGCTTCTCAATCTCTGAAAACGCCCTGCTTACCGCCCGTTCGTTTTTGCCGATAATGTCAATATCATCGGCGTATGCGAGTAGCATTAGATCTTTATAAAGAAATGAGCCCGATCTGTTGGCATTTGGGCACTGGCGCAGTATATACTCCATCAGTAGATTAAAGAAGTCACACGATAGGGTGTCACCCTGCCTAAAACCTCTCTTGGTATCAAATGGTTCGGAGAGGTTCTTTCCTATTTTGACGGAGCTTCGAGTGCTTCTCAACGTCATCATGCAAAGTCGAACGTACTTTGCTGGTATACCAAAGGTAGACAGGGCTTCAAAGAACCTTGACCTTATCGGAGTGTCAAAGGCTGATTTATAATCAACAAAAAGATGATTGGTTTTGATATTTCTCTCATAGGTCTTCTCCAGGGTTTGTCGTAATGTGAATATCTGGTCTGTGGTGGATTTACCAGGTCTGAAACCACACTGATAAGGTCCGATCAGTGTGCTAATAAGCGGCTTTAGACGTTCACAAATAATGCACGACAGAATCTTATACGCGATGGGAAGGAGACTGATCCCACGGTAGTTGGCGCAAACTGCAGGGTCTCCTTTTTTAAAAAGTGGGCAAATTACACTTAGACTCCAATCTTCGGGCATGCTCTCGTCGGACCATATTCTGCTGATGAGTTGGTGCATGCACCTTACCAACTCCTCGCCTCCAGCCTTAAACAGTTCAGCTGGCAGGTTATCTGCACCTGCTGATTTGTTATTCTTAAGCCTTTTTATGGCTACACAGACTTCGTGATGGACCGGTGGGTCTATCTCTATGTTTTCGATTGGTGGCGTCGCTACTACTCCAGAGACGGTATTGTGTTCGTTGTCACCTCCCAGCAGGTTGGCGAAATAGCTTCTCCATTTGTCTAGCGCCACTTGCGGATCTGTGACCAGATTTCCATTGAAACCTTCGGTAAGTCGTCTAATCTTTCGATAGAATTTTCGAGTCTCACACATGCCGAATAGCATCTCGACTTCCTCACGCATGCGCCTTTCTCGCTCATTCTTTTTCCTTCTGAAAAGGCGCTTCTCCTCTCTCCTTTTCTTCCGGTATTGCTCTTTAACAGCCCGCGTTGCTCCCGACTGCAGAGTTCTCCTGTAGGCAGCGTCTTGCTCTGCAGTAGCGTCGCGGCACTCCTCATCATAACAAGTCTGCTTTCGAGGGTGCTCGGCGTATCCGAGTATCTCCTTGGCAGCCGTACTCATGGAGTGTGATATGTGATTCCACTGTTCGCAGACACCAGAAGGGAATGTTGAGTTTTCCCTGAGCAGTTGGGTGAGTTTAGCTGTGTGGGCTTCAGAGGTCCGTTGTGATTGCAGCTTATCGACATTTAGCTTTCGACGTGTACTAGTACGTGAGGCATGTGCCACACTGAGCCGCGTGCGCACTTTGGCTGCAACAAGGTGGTGATCCGAGTCTATGTTGGCAACTCGAATCGCACGCACGTCTAGAACACTCGATGAGGGCCTTCCGTCGATCACAACATGATCAATCTGATTTCGCGTTAGTTGATCAGGGGACATCCAGGTCGCCTTATGGATGTCTCGATGTCTAAACCTGGTACTACTTATGACCATGTTCGTGCCCGCGGCAAAATCTATTATCCTCTCTCCGTTACCGGAGGTTGTTTCATGAAGGCTAAATCGGCCGACTGTCGAGCCAAAAACTCCTTCTCTCCCAATTTTAGCGTTAAAGTCGCCAAGCACGATCTTTATGTCGTGATCGGGGCAGCGCTCATATAATTGTTCCAGGCGCTCATAGAATTCGTCTTTTATCGAAGCGCCCTTGTCTTCCGTTGGGGCGTGTGCACAGGTAAGACTAATATTAAAATATTTAGCCTTAAGTCTGAGTGCGGCTAGTCGCATGTCCACTGGTGTGAAACTGATGACAGCGCGACGAAGTCTTGCACTGACTGCAAAGCCGCATCCAAACTCATGCTTGGAAGCATGTCCGCTGTAGTAGATCTCCCAGGGTGCATTGGTTGTTGATGTTCTTTTCACCATGCTCCCCTGTCCAATCCATCGCATTTCCTGAAGTGCGGTAACGTCCGATGAATATTTCTCAAGGACATTCACCAACTGGATATCAGCACCTTCTCTGTTGAGGGTGCGAACATTCCAGGTGCATATCCTCAAATCGTGGTCCTTAAAACGTTTGCGTGGGTCGTCGTCAGAGGGGGTCCGTATCCGAGGCATTGTTGTCGCAGTTTTCATTGGTGGAGTTTTTTTGACGGCGGTGGGTACCAAACCCGACGCACCAACCCTATATATTGTACCCGGTAGGGAGGGCTCGCCGCTCACGTTAGCCAGAAGCTTTGCGGATGCAAAGCGTTCTGTTTACAGTGGTCACCAACGAGGAGGTGTGAGTCGACTTGAGACGCAGTAAGCCAGGATCGCGCTGGGTTCGCCAAGTTGAACCGATCAGCCGCTTTACCTCACTACATACGCCCCCATTAGGTCCAGAAAAACTATGACTAGAAATTTCTGGACGACCACCATATAAAAATATACGAGTATTTAAAAAAAATTGAAGGTATCGAACCATTGAGTGAAGAAGCCCCAAGCACTTCAGCCAAAAATAGATATAGTATTCTAAAAATGATCATATGCTATGTGCGCCAGTTGGTATGAGCTCAGTGGAAAGCAAAATTTATAATTTGCAGTACGGAGATAAACTGGAAATCGAAGACAATATAACACTGTACTGGAAGTCGCTTAATTATCGAGAACCAATGTTAGGGAAAATAGCGGAAATCGCACTGGCTGTGCCAGCAACCCAAGTGTCTGTGGAGAGAGCATTTAGTGCATTGCCATATGTATTTACAAGGCTACGAACTAGACTGAATCCAGATACGCTAGAAAATATTTTAATTGTTAAGCTTAATGAAAAAGTATTAAACTCTATTAATTACGAATAAAATTTATAAATAGTTATTTGAAACATGGGTTAAATATAATTTCAAGAAGATACCAGGTTTGGGTAAGTTGATGGCAAAAAATTAAATAACAATTTGCTCGGCGTCACTAGAAAATACATCAGGTCAATATAAAATACGCCTCCCGAAATACGCATAAGTACCTGTAAAATATGGATTTGTCCCTTTTTAAAAAGGGTTAACTTTTACCTATTTGGACTCACAACGGACTGCAAATTTTTTATTGCCTTCATACAAAGGGATATTCCTTGTCGACACCATTACTGATATTCGCGGTGACAGCTGCTTATTGCAGCTCCAGACAGCTCATTGATTGGAAGCAGGTCATTGCGAATATCGCCGATCGCACATTTCTTTGGCCCTAGCAAAGAGTGTGCATATCCACCCCCGTTTGTGACATACTCGGCCTGTGGCCGCCGCGCGTCTTACGTTCACACCAATACAAATGGAATGAGAAAAAAAACTGAAATTTTTTTACACGAGTGTAAAAAATTTTGTGAAAAAAATTTTGTCGCATTTTTTTTTTACAGAAGTTAGCAAAAATTATTTACACGCGTGTTAGTAACACTAGTGAAAAAAATTTTCGTGTTAATAACACGAAAGAACATTTTTTTTCTCATGAAAAAAATTGTTAGTAACACGTGTGAAAATAAAAATTTTTTTTCATTGATGTTAATTATCATGGCAGAAAAAAAATTTTTGATCATTTTACGAACCCTGAGAGTCTGCCTGTAATTTTGCTCGTTATGAGACTTTTACCGTAATTTAGGAAGGAGCGTTGGTTTTTTTTTCATTTGTTGGTCATAACAAGCAATATTGACAATCAGGGGCATGTGATCTGAAAAAATTCGGCTCCTACTTCCATGTCCTTTATGTTTTGTTCCAGCTCCCACGTATGAGACAGTAGTCAATGGTTGATGCTGATTGTGACCTTAAAAAAGTAAAGTTTCCTTCGGTGTCACTGATTGTCCGGCCGTTTACAACAGTAAGGTTGTGGGACTCACAAAGTTCGATCAGTCTTTTGCCATTTCGATCTATCTTTGTGTCCAACGCAGCTCTTGGCCATTTTGCGTACCCAGAAGACATATATTCACTTTCGGTTACAGCTTGGTTATTTCCGATGCGTGCATTCAGTCTCTTAACACCATTACATTTGATGCGTTGAGTTGCTGAAGTGCATCATCTACGGATTCATAGTCATAGTTGCTCCACTTGTTGCAGTTTAGATAGGTGGGAATTATTATAAGGGTTTCATCTTTGAGCTCTATTTCTAGTATTGTCGAATTATGGATTTTAGCGAAAGCATAGCTCAGCGCTTTATATATAAAGTATATATATTTTTAATCAGCATCAACAGCAGAGTTGATATAGTCATGTCCGTCTGTATGCACACCAGCAACCAAGTTTTAAATGTAGACTCCTATTGTCTGCACGCAGATCAACTTTGTTTCAAATTTTTGCCACGCACACCCCCACAATAAAAAAATAATAGAGGAAAGCTAACTTCGGCTCGACCGAAGTTTTTATACCCTTGTAGCTTGTATGACTTATATAAATAAGTAGCCTGATTCCACTGACACAAATATGTACATTCTCCCAAATGTACATATTTTTGACAAGGCCTCCTATATACATTTTCTACACCCAATTTTTATGGCAGCTATACTATATAGTTGTCCTATCAATCTTGGTGGAATTATGTGAAAGAATAGAAAACTTATAAATACGAGATTTGGGGACGTTTGCGTTGAAGACAAAAAAGTTTTTCTCACTAAAGCAACATTTTCGACCGATGGTTCCTATGGCAGCTATATGCTATAGTCATCCGATCTGGCCGGTTCCGACAAATGTGCAGCGTATTTGTACCAAAAGACTTCGTGCAAAGTTGGGTTAAGATAGCTTTAAAACTGAGGGAGGAGATAGCATAGAAACAGACGGACAGACGGACATGGCTATATCAACTTAGCACGTCATGCTGATCAAGAATATATATACTTTATGTAGACGGAGATGCTTCCTTCTATGCGTTACAAACATCTCGACAATGTTAATATACCCTCTACAAGGGTATAAAAATGTTGAATAACTCCCACAATTTTTATACCTTTGCAAAGGGTATTATAATTTTGCCCAGAAGTTTACAACGCATACAAATATTCATTTCCGACCCCATAAACTATATATATTCTTGATCAGGGCGACGAGCTGAGTCGATTGAGCTTTGTCCGTCCGTCTGTCTGTCTGTCCGTCCGTCTGTCTGTCTGTCCGTCTGTCTGTTTCTACGCAAACTAGTCTCTTACTTTTAAAGCTATCGTGCTGAAATTTTGCACAGAGTGTTCTTTTTACTGCACGCTGCTAATATGTCGGATTCGACCGGATCGTATGACTATAGCATATAGCTGTCATAGGAACTATAGGTCGAAAAAGAAGTTCTAGTGAGAAAAACTTTTTTTTCAATGGTAGCGCCTTTATTCCTTCCAGTTGTGAAATTGATCAGTTTCCACACAATTTGGAGGAGATTGGTCAAAATCGGATGAATATATCGTATAGCTGCCATATAACAAACTGTCAAGCAAATGTTCAAAGTAGTGGCGCCATCAAGCTGCAAGGGTATATAAACTTCGGTCGAGCCGAAGTTAGCTTTCCTCTATTTTTGTTCTCAATTTCATCGTTCTTAAACTCGGCGTTTGTTAATTTGATGTGTTTTCAAAAAGATTCGCGAAATTTGTTTAAAAACAGATGTTTATCTGTCGGTTTTAGTTAGAAAAATTTTTGATTTTTATGTAAGCGTTCTTAAACTGTGACATTTCAAAAACAGCATTTGCAAGGGCTTAAAAACTTCGGCACAGAAGACGGCTGAAGTTAGCTTGGCCTTCTCGTTAAGATATCGATCTCAAATTTAAAACTTACATTTGTATTCGCAATATCTATAAACCCTAATTTTCATCAAGATCGGATGATAAATTGCCGAGTTAAGAAAATGTTGTATACCTTTCGGCTGTCCCCCCTCAGGAACACAGGAAGTCTATCAAACAGTTCTTTCCATGAGTAACGGGTATATTGAAGTCGGATAGAGCCGACTTTAACTTACGCTCTCGTTTTGTTTCTTACCACTACAAATAGAGCGGATAGTTTGCCGACACGTAAACATGCCACGTACAATTGACCATGAGTAAAACATGCATTTTCTAAATTCAGACCACAAACACTCAAGGATTGGCCTTGTGATTTGTTAATCCTCTTGGTGAATGCAAGACGTATCGGAAATTGAATTGAATTGAACATCGGTTGAAATCATCGGAATCCTCGGAAATAGGCTTTTTATTTCTTTAGATTTTGTAATTATCTTTCTTCATTTTTCAAATGTTCTCTTCATTTCCTTTGATTGTCATGAAGATGTGAAAATATTCGGATAAATAGAAAGTGTACATCGAACGGTCCAAAAAGTCTCGAAATTTACAAAATTCATATATGACATTAGATCAGCGTTGGTCAACGGGAGCGAGGCCAAAAAGTGAGAGTGTATTATTGTGTGGAAAAAAAGCGCAGTGAATTTGCTTCGACCTGACAGCATCAAAGGCTAGCCAGCGTCTGAAAGGCTTTTCGCTCTCTTCCTCAGCTGCGGCATGCGTTCGGCTCGTATACGTGTAAATAGCGAAATGCCTTCGCCACCTAGGGGTTCTTGTGAATATCGCTGCTTTAGATTGTCATAAAGACGGTTAAATAGAGGTGTAAATAAACGGATAAATAGACGGGTAAGTAGGAAGTGTAGATAAAATGGTCAAAAAAATCGAGAAATTTGTAAAATGGGAGTGTATAAAATAATACATATAATCAGCACGGTTGTAGATTATGATCCTACTTTTATTTCGAAATTTCTCATCCCTTAATTTCTATTCTTAACTAAGGCAGTATTTGTAAGATAGCTGCGTGTGTGTAAATGATCTGCGTTGGTCACAAGGGTGGTTTTTCACACAATACATGGCAATTGCTTTCCACCGGATGACGTCTTCAAGTGATGTCTAGGCTGGGCTGATCCTTGTCACTGCCGCTATTAATATTTAATGCTATTACAAAAGGTGGCATGTTTATGACATAGGCTAATTATTTAAATATGATATTTACACTAGATGTGGGCCGAGTTGAATATCATGTTCAAGTTCGAACAGGGAGCATTAAAAAGCGTTCGTGTGTTCCAGCTGGTCGTTAATCCGCGCTGACCACGAATTTGTAGTTATCATTGGGCATGTGCCCCAATTCATTCTTAAACTGCCTGAGCAATGCATCATATTCATGAAGTAGTTGCTGCAGATCATGAAGAATTACTCTTTTAATCGCTGTGTGGATCTCTTGACGCCGATTAAGTTGTTTCTCTATATTGCCCATTAAGAATATTTGTTAGAATTTATGCTGTGCATTTTCAACAGGTTGCATCTGGCCTTGAATCTTGAATGACGGATTAAATCCGTGTTCTTGGATAATGTCTGCCCCAAATGAAGTCATTTGAAAACAGCCATTGTATTTTTGAGTATTCGCCAGAGGTCGCAAAAATCGGTCCCCCCTTTGCCTTTGTCATAAAATAACACTTTTCACTCGGCACATTGAATATAGGTACCAAAACAACCTTTAACAGCAGTCACTGCTTCTCATTGGTTGTGAGAGGAGAGAAACAAATATTTTTTTCCCCTCAAGTCTGACTGGGACCTTTTGGCAAAATTCACGCATTTAAAAGGTCTTCTTCTTATGTATGCATCGGTGTGTAATGCTCGGCTAATAATATGAATGTATGCGATAAAGTATGTGCGCTCTATCGTTCTCTCTCACACTGACTCTCTCTGCTTATATCTAGTTCTAGCGCACGCAACCTATTGAAAATAACATTTTTCATTTTAGTCTTCGAAAAACACACAGTTTATGACTAATTGACTGACCTGGGCCTGTTATTCGGTTGCAGGCAGCCCGATAAGTGCTTTATGTTCAACCACTGCCACTTATCTGTGAGCGCGATTGCAGCACATAATCGGTTGAGGGAAGCCCGAGCCCGATTTGTTTTTAGTTCTTTCGGTCAGTGACGTGAGCAGAGCGGACTAAAAATAGGGTTGAGAGTTATTTACGAGCTATGATATTCGCTAGAAAGTGTCGTGATTCTGGTATATCGTCTCGAAGCTATGAATGCAATGGCTTAGTTGGAGGAGTTAATACTGACAATTTCACTTTGCCATTAAGTCAATACAGTCCTGGCGTTTCTGACGCAAACTTCAATGCGCCACAAAGCCAACAAACAACGTCCATTGGACCAATGTGAACGAAAAGATGCGAGCTGTAATCCATTGTGCAATCGTATGGAAACGCTGCGCGATTCAAATCAACACTTGAAGCATTTCTTCTTGCGCGTCGAAGATTCTTTCGTTGTTGATCTGTGAGATGAGCTCGATGATTCCACATTGCCAACCGATTCGATTCATGGGCTGTCTCTCTTTGCTCTTGTGTTTGCGAAACACGAATTCGGGCCACACGCGGCGCTCCTCTCGTGCGATTTCTCGTCCTTCTCATTGGATTGATTCGTAATGTTACGAAGCCTAATAGAATTACGATTTTTTTGGGAAAGAAAAGATCTTCTGTGTCGGAGCATTTTTTATAATAGTACACTTAGAAAAAAATATTACCTAAAACTGTTGAAAATTACCAGAAATTTAAGTCCATTTTACCTAAAATGACAGCCAAGGAATATATGGACTTGATTTCAGGCCTCTAATTCCTAAAGTGTTCTAGGCAATAAATTTGATTTTTAAATAAATTTTAGGCAATGTATGGGCATAAAACGTCGTTTTAGGTAAGAGAAAGGCCAACATTTAAGGCTAAGGATTCCTACAAAATGAAGTCCTAAAACCAGATTTTTTAGGTAAAATGCCCTATATTTTGGGAAATTATTGCCTGAAAATCACATTGTAGGTAATAAAATCAATTTTCCTAAAATTTTAGTCAAATCTTTTTTCTGGGTGTGCTTGCACAAAACAAACTAGTCGATAGGTTGACCGAATAATCTGTAACGATCAGGGACCGTAACTGTTATAACTTTTACGATAAAAATTACTAATGATTATGACCAAACGATTTGATAGATGTTGTCATTTTTTTACATTTCGACTCAAGTACTTTCAATGCATTTGGATATCTTTCTTGGATATCTTCGCCGGGCCAGCTAGTGTATTAAGTTTGTGCAAATGTATGTAACAGCCAGAAGGAACCGCCTCCGAGCCTTTTAAAGTATATATATTCTTGATGAGCATCAGCAGACGAGTCGATTTAGCCATGTCCGTCTGTCTGTCTGTTTTGCAAATTTCGCGATTTTTTAGACCGACTGGCCTGCACCTCCTACTTACCCGTCGACAATTGCAAATAACACAAGGCAACACGAAAAAATATCCGAATAGGTTGTCCATTCCAAATATGTCATCAGTTTTTCACATCACCCTTAAATCCCAAGAAAGGGCAAAAAATGCAATATTATGGGGTTGGGACTGTTGTCCATTTTTGTTGTAGTTGCTACAATCGCTTAATGTGATTTGCAAGAATCGGTAGTGAAGGCACCCTTTCTTGCAGTAAAGATCCAAGAGGGGGCAGATTTTAAACGTAAGTAAATCGCAAGAGAAAATAAATGATTTTAGGTCCATCGTGACCTTTCTTTGTAATTTTTCAATAAATTTCTCCAATAGACAAATGGTTCTCTATGGACACAACTAGGGGTCTGAATCGACTGTTTGGGCCATGGCTTCTTCTTGTTAATGCAACGGCATATATTAGGAGATGCCGCTCACGACTTGCGGCAACAAAGAAGTCCCAAGTCCGACCATAAAGAGATTGTGCACCTCATCCGTTCGACATGCGGAATCCACAATTAAATCTCTCAGTGCTAGGCCAAAGTTCCTCATCATTAGCCACCTAATACAAGAAGCTATGGTTTCTGTAAAAGACATATGAAAATGGTTGGCTTAGACCAACCAGTCTGGCAAAAGCGAAATTTATGGAGCTTACTCAACTACTGATCAGCGTCTCCCTGAGATGCGTTTGTTTCTTGGCGTGCTTAGCACTCCGGCAGCGTAAGCTGTCCTTCAATGAAGCCCAAGCCGCTTTGCAATGATCTAATAGAAAAGCAATCAATTATGAATAACATTATTAAACTCCATAACTACTTTACTTACATACTTCCCAAGGGCAGCACCTAAACTTGCCCAAACGCTTTTCTTTATTATTTTTTTTTTTTCCCCTTTCTGCTCAACCGCTCGGAAATGTCCGAGATAGAGATTCCGTCTCGACTGAAATTTTTATCGTTGTCACAATGGTTCAGTCGGGAGGTACCGCGCCTGGCTTAAATAGGGAATTATATGGTATCGCAATGGGCCTATCCTGGCCTAAGTGTAGGGACAGTCTTACTGTCCCTAGACATCTCAACCTAACTTAGCCTAGTCTTTTAGTTCAAAGACGTTGCACATTGTCGGAACCGGCCGGATCGGATGACTATATCATACTATAGCAGCTGCCATAGGAACTATCGGTCGAAAAAGTAGTTTTAGTTCGAAAAACTTTTTTGTCTTCAACGCGAACGTGCCCAACCTCGGATTTATAAGTTTTCTATGCTTTTACACAATTCCACCAAGTTTGACAGTCGCATTTTTGCAGCTAAACCTAGCGGACGTGTGTGCGGAAGCTTCGAGTGCGATTTTGTCAGTTAAATAAAACCGGGGCGCCTGCGCCAATAAAAACAATTGTGGGCATCGCCAAAGTGTGGTGCCGGCACCAGTTTACAAAAAACAAAACAATTAAACAACAAAACGTTTATACATAAAACAATCTCGCCCACTGGGCGAGATAATTACCACCCCCCGCGCGTGCGTAACCCAAACGTTTTTTTGCGCATGCGTACACAGCGTGGGCGCTTATCAGCAAACGTGTCTGTGTGTGTGTGTGTGTGAGTGAGTTTGGCTGCTCACGTGGAGCGAACGTGGCGCGCTCTGTTTTGCCGATAACGCGTGTGTGTGTGTGTGTGCGTGTTATCTCTTGGCTCCACACTCTGAGTTTGTGGGCGCTGACCGCACAGAGCTTTCAAGTTTTGAAAGCTCAAGCGCAGTGCTTTGAGCTCGGAGCGTTGGAGCTTAGAGCTTGGCTGCAGCTTAGGCTGTGATTTGGAGTGCTTTTGCCAGAGTACAGTGCAGACTGCCTACAAACAATTTAAAAAAAAAAAAAAATTTAAAAACATTTAAAAATATTTAAAAATATTTAAATAATATTTAAAAATATTAAAAACAATTTGGTAGGCTATTTTGCTTTTGAAAAAAAGCAAAATTAACAAACAAAAACAGACAATAAAACAAAAAGCTTGTGAAAACGTCATTAACTTATTTTGCTGCAAATAAGTATAATGGACGCCTACAACAACAACAACCAGGAATTCTCCTCGCCCGCATCACTTCTCTCGGCTGGAGAACTGGCGCTGCTTGGCCGAACACCGTCGTCTCCGTTAGTCTCGGAGGTAGACATGGACGAGAAGGACTACCGCGCCCAAGTAATCAGGCAGGCGGAAATCGATGCTGGCATTATCCAGCCACCAACAACAACAACAACTACAATTACAACAACCAGCAGCAGCTCTTACCGAGTTTCTGCCACTTTTGCCAATCCCGGATCATCCCACGGCACACAGACGGGTTTCATAAGCTCCATTATGACCCTAAACACGCCAAATGGAGTTGCACCTGGCCAACTTGAGGGCACAACAGCTGCTGTCAGTACTGCCGGACAATTGCTAGCCACTGGTAAGGCCCTGCCACCAATTACCAACACCTCGAAGATGCCAGATTTTGTGCCGTCCACCGAACCCTGGCAAAATATTAAAAAGAAAAAGCGGCGAGGATCCGACTCACCGAAAAAACAAACCAAAAAAGCTCGAGGCTCGGATGAACCAGAGGAAACCAATCGATTTGCCCCTCTAGCTAATGAGGAGTATCAGCAAAACGACAATGATCAAATGGAGGTGACGGAAGAGGAAGCTGTTCTCTCTGCCGAACAACAGCCAGCAATCCCTGCCCAAAATGCAGCTAAGCCGCCCAAACCGAGACCAATTACGGTTCCCGGGGTCGATGACATACAGGCCATGGAAGATATAATCAATACGGAGGTGGATATTGATTCATATGAATTTAAAATGGCGCCGAACGGAGACCTGCGTGTTCTTCCAGTGGATTCGGACACTCACCGAAAGATCACAGGGATACTTTCAGCAAAGAAAATCCAGTATACCCACTTCTGCCTTCCAGAGGACAGAACTTTTCGAGTGGTGGTGCGCAATTTGGCTGCGTCCACCCCAAGGACGCAGATTCAGTCTGCCTTCTGCGGAATGGGCCATACTGTGGTTAACCTTCATAATCTCAAAGGAAGAATACAGCCGTCCAACAAACCTGAGAGCACCGAGGAGGCTCCCAAACAAAACGTTTGGTTTGTCGACTTTAAAAAGGCCGAAAACAACAAAGACGCTCTGCGGATAGTCAAAGTTGGTCGCCAGAGAGTCACAGTTGAGCTGAAACGGAAGACCACGGATATGAGGCAATGCTACAGGTGTTTCGAATTTGACCACACTCGAAACTATTGCACGAAACAGCCCAAACGCGAAAGATGTGGAAAAGATCACTGGACCAACTCAACTGCCTGTCAGGCAAAACCGTAGAAGATCTAGAATGCTCCAACTGCTACGGTAAACATATGGCATCGTATAAAAAATGCCCTGTTTACCTGAGAAGGATGAAGAACAGAGGAACTGGCATAAACCTTGCCCCTGTGGTCAGAAATGGCCAAAAGTCCAACCCACAACGCAATATACAAGCGTTTGTACCCACCTCAGTAGTGCAGCAAGGACTCTCGTACGCTGATGTGTCGCGAGTAGGCCAGCAGGGCTCAGGAGGCAGATACAGAGGTCACGCTCAAAACAAACCCCAGTGGGGAGCAGCACAGGGCCGCTCTACCCACTTCTCCCACCCAGATGCTCACACTGCCCAGTGCGGAGCAACTCAAGGTCGCTCAACCCACAACGCAGCCCAGGAGACTCACCAACCCCAGTGGGGAGCAACGCAGGGTCGCTCAACCCACAATAACACCCAGAATACTCACCTGCCCACCCCTGGAGTACATCAGCCAAACGACAACCCTGAAAATGCAACAGGATACTCGGGCCTGCATGGTCCACTCGCTCAAGTTATCCTTTCCATGCAGCAAACTATAGCTGGGCTCCTGGCCACTATAGCTGAGCTGCTACAGGAGATAAGGGAGCTTCGCTCCACGAAAACCCACAAACAAACCAAATAATGGCGACCTCTCTGCGCCTCGGAACCTGGAACGCTCGTAGCATAGTTCCGAATGCTAACGAGCTGAAACTTTTCCTGTCTAAGCATAATATTGACATTATGCTCATTTCGGAAACGTTTCTGCACGCAGGGTCCTACTTTGGGATGGAAGGATACGCCTGTTATCGAGCTGATCACCCTGGAGGCAGGCCTAGAGGAGGAGCATGTGTCCTAGTGAAGCAGGAGCTTATTCACTACCACCTCCACCCTGTCACCAACAATTACATCCAGCTAGCGGCAATAATGGTGTCCACAGCGTTTGGTGAAGTCCTTGTGGGTGCGGCTTACCTACCACCAACCCTACCATGGACCTCTGCGGGCTTTGAAGTGCTTCTTGGTCAACTTGGGCAAAAATTCATAATCGGAGGTGACTTCAATGCAAAACACCGGCTCTGGGGTGACTTTAGAGCAAATCCTCGAGGTACAGCACTGCACCAAGCTGTAACTGGTGACTCCAAGCAGGTCCTGGCTACGGGTAGACCAACCTATTACCCTAACAACAGGAGAGGGACGCCCACCTGCTTGGACTTCTTCATGTACAAGGGGCTTCCAGATCACCTTCTGTCCGTTCGAGAGGAGTATGATCTCTCCTCAGATCACCTGCCAATCCTTGCAACTCTTGAGCTGTGCCCACAAACAGCTCAGACCAAGCACAGGGTTATCCTCCCAGGATCAGACCTAAAAAGGTTCCAGGACGAGTTGAGCGAATCCCTTTGTTTAAATATGGAGATCCTCTCAACTCAGGATGTAGATGATGCCATTGAAGTTTTCTTGAGTAAAATCAAAAATGCTGCAAATAACGCTGCTCCAGAAAATCCACTCCACCCGCACACAACACGTGGAAATCTGGTACTAACTCCAGCAGCAGAGGGATTAATTGCTCTGAAAAAACGCCTCAGGAGGGAATACATTCGAACCTACGATCCTGCTATAGACCGGATATACAGGAGGATCGCGAATAGGGTTAGGAAGATCTTGGCAACGATCAAGAAGGAGTCGACCGACAAACTCCTCGAGGATGCCACTCCCAATGAAGACTCCAAGTATGCCCTTTGGAGGCTTACAAGGAGGTACAAAAGGCAAGTGCAGCCAAAATTTCCAATCAGGAATCCTGACGGATCATGGGCCAAGCATCCACAGGATCGTGCTGAAGCCTTTGCCTGCAATCTGGAGGATAGGTTCCAGCCCTACGCCACCGCCTCTGCTAATAGAGTGCAATTGGTACAGGAGACATTGGAGGTCCCGCTGCAAATGGCGCTCCCTTCCGCACCAATCACCTTCGAGGAGGTCAAAGGTGAAATTAGCTCATTGAAAAACAGGAAAGCCCCGGGAGAAGATGGCATGGACAACAGGGCTATAAAGCTGCTCTCACGTAAGGCAATACTGTTCCTCCTGCTCATTTTCAATGCAGCACTCCGCCTCAGCTACTTTCCTAACGCCTGGAAAAGCGCCAACATAATAATGCTCCACAAGCCAGGGAAGCCGCCAAATGATCTGGAGTCTTACAGGCCAATAAGCCTTCTCCCAGCCTTTGGCAAATTGCTGGAAAGATGCCTTCTGCGGAGAATTCTGGAAACTCCTGCAGCAAAACGTAAAATACCAAAGTTCCAGTTTGGTTTTCGCCTCAGGCATGGAACACCTGAACAGCTACATAGGGTGGTCAATTTCGTCCTGGAAGGATTCCACGCCAAGGAGTACGTTGTGGCAGCGTACTTGGACATCCAACAGGCTTTCGACCGCGTCTGGCACGACGGCTTGCTCGCCAAAATAAAGGGAACGCTCAATCCTCAAATCTTTCTAATGGTCAAATCATTCCTCTCTGACAGGACGTTCAGAGTGGTCCAGGATGGCCTTGCATCCCAGAAGAAGAGGATTCGAGCAGGAGTACCTCAAGGCAGCGTGCTAGGTCCAACCCTATATAGCCTTTTCACGTCGGACATGCCCACAGCGCATGATATACCAATTGTAGACCCGCAGGACCTACTAATCGCCACCTTCGCTGACGACACAGCAATCATGGCAAGAGACGAGTGCATCTACACGGCAACCGACACTACAAGAGTATCTCAAGAAGTTTGAGAACTGGGCATGTCGTTGGAATATTTCCGTAAATCCAGAAAAGTGCGTCTGCGTCACCCACACGCTAAGAAGAGATATAAGTCCTGGTGTATACCTACAAGGAGAAGTCCTTCCGCACAATACTGGACACAAATACCTGGGCGTGACCATAGACAAGCGGCTGACGTTTAAGCAGCACACCGCTGAAGTAGCTGCAAAACTCCGAACCAAGGCGGTAAAGATGGGCTGGCTTCTTAACGCAAACAACAAACTGTCGCTCAGAAACAAGATCCTTATTTATAAGGTTATCATTGCGCCAATTTGGAGGTACGGCGTTCAGGTGTATGGCATCGCGGCGAAAACTCACCTGAACAAAATACGAGTGTTTCAAGCCAAATTTCTCAGACGTATCACAGGTGCTGAGTGGTACATACGCACACGAGATATCGAGCGAGATTGTGGGGTCCCCATGGTTGGCGACACCTTGAACAAACAGGCTGCGCGTTACCTCGACAAAGTAGCATGCCACCCAAACAAACTAGCAAGAAGATAACTCAGAAGGCAAAGGATCAACGGGATCAGGGCCAGAAGAAGGCTCCAAAGGATCCACCCAACCGATCTGGCAAATAGAAGAGTATAGCTGCAATACGACCACAATACTTATCTGTTTTGATTCCTCTTCTAGATTCTTTATTCAATACCTACCTAATTATTCCACTTTATAGATTCATTACTTTATGTACACACCTGTAAATACTTACGATACTTTTTCGCCCACCTGTAAATACATACACACATATTTTTACAATTAAGCACTTACCTGCCATTACACATCACCCACCTGTAACTATAGATACATATCCTATACGTATATAATATTTACTTATAAGTTCAAACTACAAATTTATTATTACATACTTATTAAATACAACCAACACATAATATACACACTAGGTGACACACTAAAAATCTTAAGTTAAAATCCTAACTTGTAGATACACACACACAGCAAACCCAACATACAAATAACATCAGACAATTGAAATTATTATACACTACAATATAAGTTATTTTTAGAAGTAACAGTAAGTTGTAAACAATTAGAGTTAAGGTATCTAAATTGCGAATAAATCAACTTTTATAAAAAAAAAAAAAAAAAAACCAAGTTTGATGAAAATCGGTCAACTATATAATAATAATATAATCGATATCTTAAAAATTGTGGGAGTTATTAAAGATTTTTTATTGTGGGGGCGGGAGTGGACGTGGCTAAAATTTGAAATAAACTTGATCTGCGTGCAGTCAATAGGAGTCTACATATCAAATTTAATTGCTCTAGCCTTCTAGTCTCTGAGATCTAGGTGGTCATATAGACGGACAGACGGACATGGCTATATCGACTCGGTTGTTGATGCTGATCAAGAATATATATACTTTATATGGTCGGAAATGATTCCTTCCGCCTGTTACATACATTTGCACGACTTTAGTATCCGCTTTTACTCTACGAGTAACGGGTATAAAAATACGTGCATTTACTAATCAATCACATTCTCGAAAAGTGGATTTTTCTTGTTCCACTGACGATTGTTGTTCACGCTAACGTAAACAAAGAACAGCTGGTTGAGTTGCTACGTCTGCAGTTGTAAATCAAAGTTCGCTGTCCACATGTCAGTATGCTCTCCTGGTAGTCCCACCACGATAAAGGTAGTTTGCGGGATTCATACACAAGAAATATTACTACACTTTCATTCTAAAACAACGAATGGAACAATCGCCGCTTGCCTTGGCCATGTACAACTCATGTGCATAGTCGCTTTTCAATACAGCTCTGCCACTGTGCTAAACTCCCATGGCAAAGCCATTGACAGAGTAGCTGTTCCTATTGACAACTTCGATAGCATATCGATAGAAAAATCTAGCCTTTTAGCGGAAAACAGCTATATGTCGTGACAGTAGCTAGATCATCCATGACAGTGACTTGATCATCCGTCGCAGATGACCTAGCGAATGGACATTTATCTATTATGAAGAGATACACAGAAAGAATGCGGTCATTTAGATCATCCAGCGAATGCCTTCTACAATGTGCCAGTGGAACAAGGGTATTAGCAGAATGAGATAAATTGCATAAGTTTGCATTTTTTCCTTTAATATGTAGCCAAAAGGGATAGCCGCTAAAGTAGTTAAATTGCCAGCACTAGCGCCATGAACTAGGTGGCAACCAGTGCTGCCAGTGCTCGTCATTTTTGCCAAAAAAAAAAAATCCGTTTTCGGCGGGACGGAGAAGAAAAAAAAACCGGTATTTTTCGACAAAAAAGCTGAAAAAAAAAGCGCATCGCTTTTCTTATTATTTATGCTATTATATATTTAAAACATCATCAGAGTGATGAAGTGCCTCGTACTCACCCTTGTCGCAGGCCCCAGTTGTGCCTATTAGCTTTAGGTTACTAGGAAGGACCTTATAGTCAACGCCTGTAACTACTGATATAATATTTTTAATGTAATATTCTAATTTCAGTTTCACTTATATCCAATATCTTATACATAATATTGAGTTGATAGTGCTCAACTCTTTTAGATTTCTGAGTTTTGATTTATTGTAAAATTAACCTGACTGAAGACACGCTCAACTTCAGCGTTGGACCATGACAAGAACCACATCTGAATCGCAAACACGGCTAACTCAAAAAATGTTTGCTTACCTTCTGAGCTTTGGACGCGATTACTTTACTCCAAAACTTTAGTTTTATCGTTGTTAAATACTTTCAAAATGGTAGGTTAGGTTAGGTTTCGATGGCTGAGAGCGACAAGTCAAGTGTTCTAAATGGTAACAATGCTTTGTTTTTTTGGTCGTAGAATGTTGTCAACCGAAAATATGTAAATTTGTTGAAGAATGCTAATATTTTCAGGTACGTCTGCTCTACTGTCAAAATTGTTGTATGAGATTTTTACTTTACTTCTCGTTACTGCTCGTTACTTCACAACTGCGTATTGGGCGTAAACTGAAATCAATTAAATTGCTGAATACAATGAATTTTGTGAAAATACAAAAAGTAGATCAGTGCCTGAGCTTCAGTTGCTTCAGAAGTCTAACTTAGAAATTTGTGCAGCAGTGTCGAATAGATTTCTCCAATTCGCTATCCATATGAAGCATAAATCATTGAAAACAAATTTCTCGAAATCGTCGGCTTGTATTATATTAATATTAGTATCTGAGGAAATTATCATATTTTTTTAAGTTGAAGTTTAGTGAAGTTTACATTGTCATATTGTGCATTTGCAAAAACTGCACTAAACTCTTGGTTCTGCAGCCAGACTTTACGAATTTTTTGCTTGCAAACTTTTGGCATTTTTGTCAAACGATGGCTAGCACTTTGAGATAACTGTTTCCTGAACGTTAGAAGTGGCAATTAGGGTCGATAAATGACTGACAGAGGTGACAAACTATTGCTTATAAGTCTTGCAATTGATTCGTAAATATAAATAAAGCTGAAAAAACGGAAATCATTTTAAAAATAAATCCAGAAATCCCGCTTCCCGCTGTTTCTAAATTTTTCCCGCGATACGGCTTAAAAAAAGCTAGAAATGACGGAAAAAAACCGATTTGGCAACTCTGGTGGAAACGCCACAGCGTGAGTATGGTAACACTATGCTCATTTGGCTCGAGAAGGAACTCGGCGGCGATTCCCCCATTAGTCAGGCTAAATGTAAGTGTATTAAATGATTTGTTGTGTTTAATTTGTTGTGCATTTGATTTGTGATTTGAGAAAAAAAATGTGAGTGAAATATTAATGTTAAGCATAAGTGACGAATAAGCAGAAGTGTCAACCGAGGATGGAATGACTGTTGTTGTTGAAAGTTGTTGTGTGGTGCAAAACTGTGAATAGTGCTACCCTGCAGGAAAAGTGCAATCAGAAATGTAGCAGTCGCTAAAAACGTGCAATTGGTTGCACTTCCTATCCAAATCAATGTGTTGAAGTCGTCCATTTTACACAGGCATGCCATAGGCAGGTGACAATTGTCCCAGGCAGCTGCTAGTTTAATGCGAGTTGACATTTGTGTGCGTCTTAGAACAGTCTGATTATGTCGCTGCTCAGTATGACAGTTTGCAACCAATTAAAGCAGGAGCAGCCCAACAACAACAACAGAAAAACAAACGTTATCCAGCGTGTCGCAATCGAGCACACTACACCCGATGCGTCGGCTGCTTGTGAGCGAAAAAAAAGAAGTTTACACTGAAAAAAAAGAATTTAACTCATTAAAAGACATTCATTTAATTATAAATGAATAATTATTTATGAAGAATTATTCATACAATTAATTATATTTATGTATAATTATTCATACATTCATTTATTAATTTGTCAAAGTCTACTTTTTCTTTATTTAGTGAAGTTCGCAGCAGATCTAGAAGGTTTATATCAGAAAGCTTATTTCTATATGCGTTTTTTATATGTTTTATGTGGGAGAATGCAGCTTCACACACATAAGTGCTTGCAAAAGTCGACTCCAATTTCAGCATTGCCGTTTTTAGAATGGGGTATTTCTCATCCGATAACTTTTTCCAAAAATCATATCCAGATTCTGTTATTGCCAGCACTTGGTAATCGGATTGAAGATCGCAGAGCTCTAATTGATATTTTTAATCTTGCCTTCTGATATCTATATCTTTTGGGCTAGCATATAAACTAATTAAGTTCCTGATATCGCCGAAATCGTTAAAGCGTTCTTCAAATAATTCCCTTATTCGTTGTACGTCCACAAAATATGATGCAAAACTAAGGGTGGAGTTTTGTGTGAACAGCTCAAGGCAACAAGGGAAATAATTCAAACAATTTATTCGTAAATCACTTTGAAGAATGACCATTTTCTTTTTAAAGCCATCAATGGTTGACAGCACTGTTACTATGGATTGTTTTGGTCGTTGAAGCTGAGTATTTAAATCATTTAAAAACCTGGTAAGGAGCATTGGAAAAACTGGGAGCAAGGGCTTGCCCACCACTGATTTAAAGCTTTGTAAAAACAAAAATTTTATTTATCAAGGAATAACAAATAAAATCATTTAAAATAAAGTAATATAAAAACCACTGCATTACTACATCATTACCCACTCATATAGGCTGTAATGCACGTGCATTACCAACCCATATACTTCTCTATCAATAGTATTGCATCGTAAAACAAGTACTTTACCCACCCGTGTACTTTTCCATCTTCAGTAAATTGAATCGTATTACATGATTGTGTTAGTTTTCGCTGTGATGTTTTTATGTTTACTCGTTGAGATTTTCAAGCAAAAAATGTTTTAATAATAATTTGTTCGTCGAATAAATTCCTGTGTGGATGGCCCTTCGGAAGCTAATATTTGTTGTTGCCTAACTCACCCGAATCTAGCTATTTTGCTACCAGTTAAATTGTACTAGCATTCCAACTAGGTGTATGGCAGTTTTTGTTTTGTTACTAGTTGACAATTTCTCTGCAGGATATGCACAACACTTTTTTCCATACGATTTTTAACATGTGAAGTTCTTTGCACAACATGGATCAAAAAATTCAGTGTATTTTATAGAGAATTTATCAAAAATCATCGAAATCTGTTTCATCGGCCACAATATAGGGTGCTTTTCGCTTTAACAAAAGTTGAATTGTAAAGAAATTCTTATGAAAAATACAACAAATTTGAACAAATATATTTAGTAATATAAGTATTATTGAAAGCGTTCACCAGCACAAATCGATGATTGTCCTGGTGAACGGGCATGATGTGCAATCATGATTGTTAATTTTCGTGATTGTGTTAGATGTGAATACATCATAGAAATAGTCTGTTAGAATTGCTTGATAGTAATTTGTTAGCAAGCAAGAAATTTAATGACTAAATGAGTGTGGAAACGTCTTTGTTTTTAATAAATGAGTTGGCAGAGGGACGTGTTTTCGCAAGTCCTATATCTCAAGGAAATTCGTGGAAGTCTCTGAGGACTTTGCTGGTTGTTGCGGAGGAAGAAAGCTTGAGAAGCAACCCCTCGTTCGCAATTTTAGTGACAGTACAAAAATATAGAATGGACAAATTTAAGGATTATTTCATTATGTCCCGTGCATCGTTAAGGCCTCTCAGCTCATTGCCCATTTAATACTTTATTGAATTGTGTGGCCCTGGATAAACTGATTGCCAACGTAACCCTTAATAAAAACCAACGTAATGTTATTTGGGTGCTGGCAAAACAGCAGTCCTTCTTAATGGTAAATGACCGTTTCGACATAGGAAAAATATCTGGCCATCAGATATTCGAGTTTGATGTGTACATTCTCGCCGGTCTTACAACAAACATTAAATGGCTAACAAAGTTTTTAGGCGATTCAAGGGGGATTCCAGGAGCAGTTGGTGCTATTGACGACGGTAATATAAATTAAATAGTCTATTCTAACTTTTATTTAGCTGTTTGTTGTCAAAAAATTTCATGTCTTTGTTGGCTGAAAATTCTATCAAACACGTTCACCACTTTTTTGTTGATTTATGATTTATTTTTGATGATTGTTGTGTGCTGGTCAACGAGATTATTGATTATAAGCTGTTTTTCTTAAAAATCCAGTCGATCCAGCTGAATTCTCTCATTCAATTAAAAAATTGCATACAAATCAGCCACACTTTGCGGATCGATCATGAACTTATAAACCATGAAATGCTTAAATTATTATTATTATGTATAGATTTGGTCAAGTACATCTGTATGTTGAGATTAGAAATTCAAAAATGAGTTGATTTCTACGAAATTCGAATGTACCAAAAAGGGATAAAATTATGCAGTTTATGCATTGTAAGGTAAAATTTTAAGATAATTATTATTATATATTAAAGATATGGAGTTTTTAGAATTAAATTCGGGTTCAGAGTGACGAACTTGTTTAGAATTAATAAATTATTTTCCATTTGAGCTCATGTACTGAGAAAATACGAGTTTTGACATTTTTCAAAACACTTTCTTTACACTTTAAAATAAGTTCTTAACTTGTTTTATATCTCATATGTTTTTCATATGACTTTTTTTTAATTTCAGATATTTAATTCTTGAAGAAGGGACCCTCCAATCACAATATGGCAGATACCGACGATAATGTGGTGTTGGTCGGCGTTGTGGAGGCCAATACTAAACTGCAGAGGGTTCGCACATTTGTGCCGTTTATTCGCTATGTGATGCGTACCCATCGGTCAACAATCACAGACGAGCTGTTCCAGAAGCTGGAGAAGGTGTTGCTGCTGCTCCGAAAAAAGTAAGTAGTTATATTCAAAGTTACTATTATTACAATTGTAATCCGTCCTCTTTGACAGGACCGTCTCCATGGAGCACCTGGACGTAATAGAGAGAGTAGTTGACAGACTGAAATCAAAATTCAGTTCGGTAAGTACACTATAGTCTTAGGAACGGGGTGCGGGGTCTAATCAATCTATAGCTTTATAACATATAACTAATTCGACTGGCTTACAGATGCTTATTCCGAGCGAGGTAATCGACATAAGTGACAGTGAGCAACCGGATGAAACCTCGAATCCTGTGACTGCAGCGAATCCAGCGAAAGTTAAAGTTAGACTAGATGACAAACCCTTAAGTCGCTCTGCTTCTGAAACGGCGGAATCCGGTGTAAGAGGCAATTCCAAAATACACCAAGCTAAAGAAAAAATTGGACTTAACGGAGAGTCAATGGATCGCGCCAAACTCAGCGCTCTTATCAATCCAAGTCCTCCAGTTCCTTGCTCACCCAAAAAACTAGGTGAAGTCTCCAACGCCGCAGCTGCTGGTAAGGCAGATTTGGTTCCCAAAGCAAACCTTGAAAAAACTATAGATAGACTGGACCAGGACCCCTTGCATCGATCCAATCCCAGTGCCTCCAGTACATCCATTGAACTACACGTACCCATTTTCGCTGCTAAGTCAAGTCCTAGAACTCCTGTTGCTACCAAGCAGCTAAATAACTCAAATGCCACACTCTCTTGCTCACGTTTAAAACTAGATGGAGGTGTGCTCTTTAATAATTCATTAAGAGAACTAGAGGAGTCTAATACCGTTCGTCGTAGTAACCCAAGTTCTACGGTTCCTAGCTCACCTATAAAACGAGGGGACGCCCGCACCGCCGCTGCTGCAGACATACCAGATTCTTTGCTGCGTTGCCAACCTAGTGCTCCAGCTCATTGCTCAATCATAGATCTGACGGAAGGATCAGGCTCCTCTAAGCCAGATTTTATGTGCCGCAGCAGCAAACCTAGTTTCTCATCTGTTAACACGTTATTCGCTGTTGCAGATAAGCCAGATTTTGACCGTCGAAGCAATTGGCTACCTGAGCCGCCATTGCGACTCTCGAACCCAAGTGCTCCACTTTCACCCCCCAGTCAATCCGCTGAGGCAGTTCGACCAAATATTTCACTTTTCGAGGAGGCCCGCAAGAAGCTAGCAGCCGCCGTGCACCAAGAAGGGCTGCTCCGTTTGGCCTCCAATGGCAATGTTCCGCGCGGTAGAAAGCCTAACTATGCAGCAGTATCGTCGGCCGACATACGAACCCCCTCCCCAGTACCACCGCCGCCAAAGATGACATCCTTTATTTGGCCAAAAAATGATATGTCCTCCAGCACTCCGAGTGTCTCAATGAATAGGATGAATGCTCCTGCACCACTTAATTTGAATCTACAACAGCGTCCGACTTCCGGATTGGAGGCGCAGCATAGTTCTTCAGGCGAGCAATCCCTTAGTGGGGCTCTCAACTCGCATTCTTATGTCGCGGCCACGGGTCCCTCCAATGAGATTACCACATCTGATCCGCGATGCTATAATATCCAAGAGTCGCTTGACCTAAGCTGTCAAAACTGGTCCAGCAAATATTCTAGTGATCCTCGTCGCCCCTCATCAAGCCATAAAACTTATGAAGACAGTAGCTCTTGGAGTAATCAGAAAAACAAATACTCTTACAAGAATCTGAGCTGGAATGGTCAGAGAAATCGTCCTCCACCGACAGTCGCAATCGGAGGTGGAGAATCTTCCGGTTACCGAAAGAGCAACTCCCACCAAAGGGGCGGTGGACATCATAAGAAAGTGCCTCTCACCTATCGACAGCATCGCCAGGCGAAAGCTAAAGCCGAAGCTCATCAACGCAAGCTGGAGACCGAAAAGCAACAACTGGAGGCCAAAAAACAACGACAACTAGAGGTAGCCGAAAAAGAAAGGCAACAAGATGAAAAATGTCGACCGGAAAAGCTAGACACCTCACTTCGCAATGTAATAATGGGGGCACCCGTCAAGAAGATAGACTTTCGCATACCCAAAAAGACGACCATAACAACAGCAAACGAGGAGACTTCAAGAAAATCCTCTGATGACGGAAAGGACATAGATAAAGACAAACAGAAAGAAAGCTCTAAGGATAGAGATCAAGAAAAATATAAACATAAAGATAGCTTTAAGAGCAAAAAAAAACACCAGAGTATCTCAAAGAGCAACAATAGCACTAGTAATAGTCATAAGTCTCAACACAAGTCGGAAGACTCTCAGAAAACGGAAAAGTCACATCACCACAAATCACTTAAAGTACTGGATAAGAATAGCGACCAGGAGAGGGAAGAGTCACCACTTGTTATAGATACTCAACAGAATATAACTCACCCGATAAACTGTGAGAGGACCCCGAACGCGACAGAAAATCGTTCGAGTAGCAATGAGAATGCACAAGAAGGGGAAACGAGGCCGAAAATAGTTCAACTGAAAATAGTAGTAGGTCCCAATGCACACACCATGGTGGTAAAACCTGGTGAAGTGTTTAAGCCCATCAACTCTGAAGAGCAAAACAATTTAAATGATGATGCGATGAATAATGACGATGAGGACTATCCTGCTCCGCCATTGCCTGTTTTAGAGCCCATTCTGCGACGTCGTTCTATGGCTCCTGTAGCCAGTATACCGTTGGTGGACAAGACAAAACTTTTTAACCGACGCAGTTCAATTAATGAGGATCGGTCAAAGGAAAAAATTCGACAGGAGAAAATTCAATTGCAACGAGCGAAGAGAATGGCAAATCTTTTCCAAAAAAACAACGACAATTGTAGTGTGTCCACACAAAATATTATAACGGGCAAACGAAGTATACGCGACCAAGAGACGTGCTTTAATGAGACGCTGTTAAGTAGAAAAAGTCTCAAGTTGGGGGTAATTGGCAAGCCGGGACCGAAACCCAGGACTACTAATAAACCAGATATGGATAATGTTGAGGCGGAAAGCCCGGTTCCAGTCGCAGCTGCTCCTGTGGTCAAGCGAAAGCGCGGAAGACCTACTCTGGCCAAACCAGCTGTCGCGAATCGACGTCATGTAGACACCCCAGAAGCGGATGTCACTGAAGCTTTGTCCCAACTAAACAAAACTACTGCAAATAAAGAACCGGAAACTGATGCTCCTCGAACCAAAGTTCGTCGTCCTAAGCGCTCGGAACTGGACAAACTGAATGAGGACATTGCCCAGATGTATTTCGCTGAAGATGTTATATATGCCACCGGGAGAAGAGCCTGTACGCTGCGGGCTCCAGCAGTTGCAGCTGCCCCTAGTCTACCATCTACGCCACCTTCACATTCAATTTCAATTTCTTCTTCAGATCCCACTACCTTCAAAGACTTTGCGCCTGTTCAAGCGACCGGCTTATCGAAATTTCTCCGTGCCAACCCACCACCAAATTCTCAAGTTTCGGAGCCTATTCAACGGGTGCCACAACCGCAGCCGGCAGTCATCAACCATATCTCAGGCTTGGGTCTGGCCATTAATCAGGTATTCAGTCTGGCCTCAACAATTAACACTCAAACTCCCGCTGCTGCGGGTGACCTTGTGCTCAGCCAGCGATTGGACAACGATCAGAGTACGGCTCAGATCAATATCTCTATAGAGCCGGCTGTCCTGCTCCCGCCGCAGCATCTGACGGAGGAGCCGCGGAGCAATCTGGAGGCTGATCGCTTTCGTTGCATGGCCGCAAAGTGCTCCTATTGTGCCCACTCGGTGATGTGTATAAAACAGCATATGAAATGCCACAGCTACAGCTTTGGTAGCAATGATTATTTGAAGTGTGCCTATTGTCCGCATATGGCAGTGGATATTAATGACTATGTGCACCATGGCGTAATGGTGCACGAGCTGGCCCCCCAGAGTGAGCTGAAGAAGAACGCGGATAAGAAGTCGGATATAACCCAGCAAAGTCGTGAAGTGCTCAGTCAGCGGGGAGGACTTAGCTAATTGTCTTCAATCCCTTCGTCCTCGCCTGGTTTAAGTACAGTGTCTGCAGCAGTGCCTGTCTCGATCGCTCCGCCGCTACCCATTTCAATGCTGGTGACTGAACTACTCCAACTCACAGGTTAAAGTGGTAAGTGTTAACTGGAATATTTTTAAAGTTACTTGATTCTTTTATTTCCAACACTCAGATGACAAGCTCTTCAGCTGTCCGTATAAAGGCTGCAGCATCTCACTAACAGAGGAGCAGTTCGTCAATCACGTTCGCTACCACATACGCAACAGTCACAATCAGGATACGGAGCAGGTCAAGTGCAAGTATTGCGCGACGTGCGAACTACCGACTGGTCTGCTTCGCCATCTTCAGCAGTTCCATGCGCGCCATACAATTTTTTGCAGCATTTGCCTGACCACTACAGTGAATCGTCGCATCATGCTATACCACATGCGCACTCGGCATGAGCAGGCATTTGAGATGTCCAAGCGTCAACTGCAGTTTCTTCAACTTCCAGCCACTGCGGCAACTTCGGATGCGGAGAAAGAAAAAGACGGCAACTATTTGTTGGCCGTTGTGGAGCTTTCGTTTGGCAAAAAGCAAATGGAGGAGTTCCATGACAAGCTGCTTCAGGAGTGGATAAAGCGGCGTCAGGGCACCAAAATGTACTACCGTCACTGTGAAGCGCATAGTTTGCCCCGATCCGAATTATTTGATAATCAACTACATTGTGGGGAATGCGACTTTAAGTCCCGAGACAAAATGACTCTGCAGAGACATTTTCATGAGCACAAAATGGAAGCCATACGACAGGCCTACCAAACCGATGAGGCAGAAAAAGAGCAATTACAGATGGGTGAGGCAGCTACAGAATCTCAAGCAGCTACCAACTTACTGGCCAACGTAGAATTACCGGTGCAGTTTGAGCGTGTGGCCAACGATCTGTCCGATCCAGTGTGTTTGGAACTGCTAGGTCAAGTTAAAGAGGAAACGGGACAACATCCTGAACTGGTACAGCTGCAGAACGCAGAAGAGGAGACAAATAAACCCCGAAATGCTGCCGAAGTAGAGTTGGTTTGTTCTAATGAGGAGACGGTAGAGGCGATTGTAGAGGAGCTGGTAGATGAGTCCAGTGAAACGGGCGAGGATTGTGTAAGTAGGATGCTCACATGGGAATGTTCAGTTATTTTTACCTTTATTTAATTTTGCCAGAATAAATTCACTTGCTGTCATTGCGAGGAGACCAGCAGCGACGTCATGGAATTACGAAACCAGCACTGGGCTGTAGTTCATCCGGATCAGCCTTTCTATTTCCGTGTGCAGTCCCAACTACTTTGTCCAGAATGCAAAAACTTCCGTGGCAATGCCAAGACACTACTCAAAGAGCATCTAATCAAGGTGCATGGCATGCAACAGATGGTTGCCTGTGATGTACGCCGTCCGGAGGAGTGTGCATATTGCGAATATCGCTATAAGAGCGTGTGGGACTTGGCTGTGCATATAAGCAGCGAGGGTCATCTGCCTTACGATCTAAAGAACGTTACAGATGCCGAACTGGATGCCCTGAAGCAACTCGGTGCTAGCTCCCCGGCAACAATGAGTATCAGCAGTGTGCTATGTGCACTGTCATTTCGCCGAGTCGTCGGGCCATGGTTCAGCATCTCCATGTAAAGCATAGAAATGCAGAGAAGTTATGTTTCCGCACCCTGACCGATGATGTGATCTTTCATTGCTTCTTCTGCACGTACGGCTCCACAGGGGAGATGAAAACGTTGCGTCACATGCTGGATCATTATCACAAGTTTACTTCCTGTCACTTCTGCGAGCAAAAACAGGTGGGCGGATTCGATGAGTACATACAGCATTGCTATAACTTTCACCGCAACGACATGCAGCGGTTCCGTACAGTCCACACATTTGCAGACTTGCGGGAGTATCTGCTGCAAGTGCACTACCAATTCCGGAATGGTCTGATTATCACGAAGAGCAGCTTGCGTAATACACGCCATCGCGATGACTGTCTTATTAAATGTTTGGATGCCGATCTAATGTGTAAAGCCCAACAACCACCCATACCACGTCTGGTTATTAGTCAGCTAATCCAACTGAATGTTTCACAGTCCGATCCAGTGCAAGAGCGAGTGCCACCCCTTCAAGATAACTATGCTAAGATCACTAAACGCCGCAAGACTCTCAATCCCGGTTATTAAATTATGAAGGCAATGCAGTAACTAATTAATAAGCAATATAAATTATATATGCTTGTCAGAATAATCTATAACTTTATAATTAACTGCGTGTGTTAATCAATGGATTTAATTTTTTTTTTTATATATAATATAAAAGAACTACGAGAACAATGAACAAATTTGAATGGGTGTTTCTTAGAGGAATCCGAATGCTGGGGCTAATCAGTTGGAGGGATACTGCTAGGTAAAGGCCTCTACGCAATTGTGAAGTAACGAGAGGTAAAGTAAAATATTCATACAAAAATGTTGGAAGGAAAGCAAACGTAAAGCTTAACTGCGACATTTACTTTTGGGGTGTACGCAGCTGACAAGTACTGTTATGTTACAGGCAGTGATTTGAGAGGTTCTCATTTTTCTTACCTAGGTAAAGTACAAGGTAAATGGCAAAAATTTCCAGTACCTAGGTATAGGTAAAAGTAAAAAAAGGTACTTTTTAATAAGCCTATTAAAGCCTGGTTTATCAAACACCACGTATCCTAAAATGTTCAGGACGTGACCAAAACTTTTAATCTTCTTCGAAAATTCCACAATGGTTTACGGAAAAAGAATTAAAGATTCTCGATAATCAGTTGAACAATTCTGTATTCCGAGTTTCCCAAAAACTCTACATACGTATCCTTTTTTAATATCAAGTTAGAAATATATATTTTTTATTTTTCAGACTAGAATTTCTATTATTTGAATTTTCGATCTAAGTAATAAAATACATATTTAAATATTGACAATCATTAGCAATCGCCTACATCTAGGTACAGTCGGAAACTTTCGACATATTTAATCAACTGCAATATCTTGAAATTTTATAAAAAATAGTCTTGGCCTAGATACTTAAGGGGGTATTTAAGTCTAGAATTTTGAAAAAATCATTTTTTTATACCCTTGCAAAGGGTATTATAATTTTGCCCAGAAGTTTGCCAACGCATACAAATACTCATTTCCGACCCCATAAACTATATATATTCTCGATCAGGGGGACGAGCTGAGTTCTTTGAGCTTTGTCCGTCCGTCTGTCTGTCTGTCTGTCCGTCTGTCTGTCTGTCTGTCAGTCTGTTTCTACGCAATCTAGTCTCTCAGTTTTAAAGCTATCGAGCTGAAATTTTCCACAGAGTCTTCTTTTTACTGCACGCTGCTAATATGTCGGAACCGACCGGATCGGATCACTATATCTTATAGCTGCCATAGGAACCATCGGTCGAAAAATGGGTTTTAGTGAGAAAAACTTTTTTGTTTTCAATGTTAACGTGATTAAATTCGGTCATTAATAATATTATATGCTTTCAAACAGATTTGCAAATTTTGGTCAAAATCGGATGACTATATCTTATAGCTGTCATAGGAAGCATCGGTCGGAAAATGGGTCTTACTGAGAAAACCTTTTTTGTTTTCACTGTTAACGTCCTCAAGCTCGGCTATTATTAATATTATATGCTTTCAAACAGAGTTGCGATTTTTGGTTAAAATCGGATGACTATATCTTCGGGTGACTATATCTTATGGTTGCCATAGGACCGATCGGTCGAACATGAGTCTTGGTAAAAAATTATTTTGTTTAGTTTTGTTAGCGTCCTTAAACTCGCTGATGACTTATTTTATATGCTTTCAAATAGATTCGCAAAATTGGGCCGAATTCGGATGACAATATCTTAAGGCTGCCATAGGGCCGATCGGTCGGAAATTGAGTCTTAGTGAGAAAAACTTTTCTCAGACGTTTATCTGTCGGAAAATAGGTTTTAGTTACAAAATTTTTTGATATTTATGTAAGCGTTCTTAAACTGTGACATTTGCATTTGCAAGGGTATAAAAACTTCGGCACAGACGAAGCTAGCTTGGCCTTCTCGTTTTTTCTTCTGATGACTAGAAGAGTTGAAGTCGTGTCATGGAGGCACCTTTTTTTACGACCTGCCACTCTAACATCTGTAATTTTTTCAATTTCAAATTTTTTATGGTTTTTAATTTTTTTGTGTGTTATTGTGTATTGAAATATAATTAAACATATAACCAAAAAATGGATCGTACAAATATTTTCAGTTTTTATACCCTTGTAGAGGGTATATTAAAATTGTCGATATGTTTGTAACGCATGGAAGAAAGCATCTCCGACCACATAAAGTATATATATTTTTGATCAGCATGCCGAGCTGAGTTGATTTAGCCATGTCCGTCTGTCCGTCCGTCTGTTTCTATGTTATCTCCTCCGTCAGTCTTAAAGCTATCTTAACCAAACTTTGCACGAAGTCTTTTGGTACAAATACGCTGCACATTTGTCGGATCCGGCCAGATCGGATGACTATAGCATATAGCTGCCATAGGAACCATCGTCCGAAAATGTTGTTTTAGTGATAAAAACTTTTTTGTCTTCAACGCAAACGTTCACAAACCTCTTATTTATAAGTTTTCTATGCTTTCACATAATTCCACCAAGTTTGATAGGACAACTAAATAGTATAGCGGCATAGAAATTGGGTGTAGAAAATGTATATAGGAGGCCTTGTCAAAAATGTGTACATTTGGCCGAATGTACATATTTGTGTCTACTAATTTATATAAATCATACATTATAGAAGGGTATAAAAACTTTGGTCAAACAGAAGTTAGCTTTCCTTTACTTTTTTTTTTGAATTTAAAAAAAATGCTTAAAATTTGACCCTCTAGATTAGAATACCCCCCTAAGTAAAACGATATGGGCATGTTTTTTGAACTTCTTAAAAGGTAAAATTAGCGACTTTTTTCTATTCGCTGATAGCAAAGTTCACTGGTGAACGGGTTCTTGAATATAATTTGGTTGTTGCGCGTTAAATAAAATGCTGTTATTTATAATCAATTCTAAATAGCTATCGAATTTGGAAATCATTCAATGAAGAGTCTGTGTTTCTATGTTTGTTTGTTTGTTTGGGGTTTAATTTCGGCCGTCTTTCTTCACTTCAGTCAAAACACTTTTTGCCTGAGTTGTTCTCCTGTGTTTCTATGTTTGTTATTTCAATGCTAGTTGCGCCGACAGTCTTAAGGAATAACACAGTTATTAGATATATTATTATATCACACCGGCAATCCAAAAATGGGCGAATGATTAAATTAGATTAGTTTCCCGCCAAGGCTATTAATTGAAATTAACTTCTCTTTCAAATTAAAGTACCTTATACCTTACTTTTTGACAAGGTAAATAAAAATTTGGACCTAGGCAAGGTACAAGGTACTGGAATTTAAAAATACCGAGGTAAGGTAAAAGGTACACAAAATATGTTTCTATGTATGTACCCAGGTACTTGTACCTAGGTACTTTCAAACACTCGTTACAGGTGGAAGCTATGTTATTTCGACAACGATTGAGCAGTGGATATTATATGACTTATTAAAGCTACAAATTATGTTGTAACGAACCTATTTTCTGCCGGCTCATGCTCAGGGCAGTCGCGGATCGCCCCAACAAATTTATATTGCGGAGATGTTCTTTTGGAAATAATAACGCTTAAGGGTTTTCGTTTTCGTGCCTGTTTATTGGCCTTATAATACTAGTGGACAACTTGCTTAACCATAGTTGGCTATTCGCTAGTTTGCTTATCGCTACGGGCATACAGATAGGGTTACCGATGACTATGCCTTAATTTGATCTTTCCGCTGTTTTCTTGCTTCTCGTTCAGACCCCGCAGGCACCACGATTCGCCTGGATACGCTTGCTAACTCGCAAAGCTCGCCGGCTCTCGTTTTTACCGCACCGCAGCTGGTCTTGTTAGCTATAGGATTTCTGACAGGAGGCGGGAATGTCCACCTTTCCGCTGGCACACGATTCGCTCGGACACGCTTGCCAAATTCGCAAAGCTCCCAGGCTCTCGTTTCTTTTCGCACAGCTTGAGACCCCGAACACTTTTTCCAGCTCGCACTCACTCTGCCTTTCCTCCCGCGACGATCCTTGGTCTCCTGGTGGTACAGCTTCTTGATGATTCCTGGGTACCCACTCGCGTTAGTATTCGCACTCGCTTATACTCACGCACTGGAGACTTGGCACTGGATTGAAAATGACTCGCACTCTGACGGTTACTCCACTGCCTCTTATACCCCAGGCCCGGCTCGGCTGCGCATTTGCATGCCATTAGCTGACCGGTCCCGTTGTTGCCATGCGCCGCCAGTTCAATGGAAATTTCCACTGCCATTCACCGGTGATTCCGAGAGTGCGAGTGTGAGCCTTTCGTCGTCGTACTTCAGCTGTCTCCTCCAACTGTACTCCGTTAAATCCGCCTCGCCTTGT
>JBAMBO010000653.1:0-32019 GCA_037044535.1 Lordiphosa magnipectinata | reverse complement strand
TGTTGCTTTGATTGAATGCCTATACACTTAAGCGTGTGTGCAGGCTTAGTAGGGTGGTTCAATGATTACCTACAAAAACTGTTCCCACATTTCTCGGTACATTAGCTTTAATTTATTTTGGTACAATATGGCATGCATATTGATAAAATCGAAGTTAAGACCAAGAAAATTATTCGCACCCTTACAAACTACCGATATAAATTCTTTTAAGCCAAACCCTGGAAATCTTCAGTATGGGATAAGTCCACTTCATGCTTAGATACGCGTTTTTGAATTGCTGCTTAAAATCGCATGTAGAATAGGGTTTAAAAAATGGCAAGTAAGAAACGAAAGTGACAAATTAGAAATGATTGCCAAAAAAAAAACATATACAAAGAAGATTGTGGCATGAAATGGGATTGCATGTGGATGAGCCAAAACAGAATGGGAGCGGAAACTCAAACGATGGCAACACTGCGAGAAAAGCTTTTTCGAATACGAAATTATTTGCATCAATTTTAGAACTCGACTTGGAGTTACTTGAGAGTCTGCATACTATTCTGATAGCTATTAACTGCGAATTTGCAATCGATGCACTAAAATTTCAAAAGCGTGATAGGCAAATGCACGCTCGACAGAATTCACGGATAAATAATATGATGGATGTATTCCAGAGATCTATGGACTCCTCAGATCCCCTTATCTCAAGTATAGGTATAAAGAAAAGGGCAGCTCGACTTAAAAACCAAACTCTTCCACGAGATGTAATTGAGCTTTTAGAAGCACCCCATAATATTATTCCAAATAATGTGCAGTCTTCACTTAATGACTACAGTTTTGATCATGACTCGGATGACTCGGAATCAGATGAGATAAATCCATTTTCGTTTGAACTAGCTGTAGAAGACAACTGAATGTAATAGTTATAATATGGAATAGTTAAATAGTAGAATAAATTGATGTAAATCATTTCAAATCTAAGCTTTTTATTCACAGCTCTCAAAAATTTAATTTTTGATCACGTATACGCTATGTTGCCATATATAGGCGGTCAGGGAAGGCGTGGTTAAATTAACTTAAAATTTTGTTTCAATATTTAGAGTGCTATATTTAACAAATACACCAAGTTTCAGCTCGATATCTGTAATATTCGACTTTATGCCACTTTTTTCGCGATTCTGACCAGTGTGCAATGGTCGAAATGAGACAGTAAACTTGTATGTGTGTCCAACACTAAAACAATCCCTCTATCTAGGGGTCGATTTTTGGAGAAAGTTCAAACTGGCTCCAGATGTCGTGGGCATAGGAGAGTTGCAGCTGGAATCGGAAGTGGCCACGAAAGGCGTGCCAGTGGTACCTCATGATTTGTCACCAGAACAACAGCAAAAACTAGACGCAGCTGTGCAGGAGTTTCGAACATTCGAAAAGCATGGAATGGGAGTGACTTCGATGGAACAACATACAATCCAACTAGAGGAAGGAGCGGTACCAGTAAAGGAACGATTTTATCCTGTTTCTCCGGCGGTACAAGAGCTGCTGTTCCATGAAGTGGACGAGATGTTGAAGCTGGGAGTAATTGAAGAGAGCGAGAGCCCTTTTAACAATCGAGTCACTCTGGTGCGAAAACCTGGAAAGAATAGGCTATGCTTAGATGCCCCATTTTGAGTAGAGTTGATGACACCATATTTATAAGCAGTGTAAACTTGAAGCACGCGTTTTGGCAGGTAGAGTTGGAGCACAAAAGTAGAGAGTATACATCGTTCACCATTCCAGGAAGGCCACTGTATCAATTTAAGATGATGCGGTCGGATTGTGTAACGCGGCTCAGAGATTATGCCGTTTAATGGATCGAGTAATACCTCAGCGATTACGAAGCAAAGTGTACGTATACTTGGACGATCTTCTGCTTATATCTCGAACACTTGAGGAGCACTGCGAATTGCTTTAGGAAGTAGCGAACTGCTTAAAAGAGGCCAATTTGACAAGCATTGCGCCAATATTACGCACTGCGGAATGGTACAGACGGTTTATTCGGGACTATTTGGCTGCTCCGTTGACTGATTGCCTGAAAGGAAAAACAAAATTTAATTTATCCGAAAAGGCCGTAGAAGCCTTTCAAAAGCTCAAACAGGCACTTACCTGTGCACCTGTCTTGGTACACCCAGACTTCCGAAGAAGGTTTTACTTGCAATGCGATGCTAGCCATGTGGGAATCGGAGCCGTCTTGTTTCAACGCTACGATGAGCAGCAGGAGCGGCCGATCGCCTTTTTTTCGCAAAAATTAAGGGGGGCTCAGCTCAACTACAGTGTCACAGAAAAGGAGTGCTTAGCAGCAGTAAAAACAGTGGAACGGTTCAGGCCTTATGTAGAGTTGCTACCATTCACCATCCTGACAGATCATTCCAGTCTGCAATGGCTTATGTCGTTAAAGGACCTCAACGGCAGGCTTGCACGATGGTCGCTTACGCTGCAAGCTTACGACTTTGAGATTGAACACAGGAAAGGAAAGGATAATGTGGTAGCAGACATGTTGTCCCGATCAGCTGAAATACAAGAGGTGGATTTTCTTGAATTCGAAACAAGAGAGTTCGATAGCGAGGAATACGTGCGGAGATATGAGATGGTGAAGCAGAATCCAGACAAATCTAAAGAAGACCCAGTTCACACGGGAAGAGTGTGAAGAATTTCCGTGGAAGTAGTGGATTCCGGAAGAATTGACCTCAACGATGATGGAACGAGCTCACAAAAGTGAGGTGGCGATGTATGGAGGTGTAGCGAAGACGTGAGGCCGCTTGCGTCAGTGGTTTTATTGGCCGAGGATGGCTATCCAAGTGAGGCAATATGTCGGATCCTGTGAAATCTGTAAGGAAACAAAACATTCGACTCAGATCACTAAGCCAGCCATGGGCAAGGAAACAATTACCGAGAGACCGATACAAGAAATTATTTCTAGATTTTTTGGGGAAATACCCAAGGTCTAGAAGTGGAAATGCCTATGTGCTGGTGGTTTTGGGTCACCTGACCAAATATGTGTGGTTGAAACCGATCCCGAAGGCAACCGCCACAGCCGTAAGCTCGGAGCCGTGAACGACACGGATATAGTTCAACTACCTCGAGCGGATCAGCAGGAAATAATCCGAGCGAAAGTCCAGGACGAACTGCATCAGGTCTACGAGAAATCTTCACGTCAGTATAATGGGAAAACACGTACTATCCGATACTTACCAGGGCAGGAAATATACAAAAGGAACTTAGTCTTAAGCGACTTCACCAAAAATAAAATTGCAAAGTTCTGCAAGAAGTATGTGAAATGTCGGGTGGTGAAATCAGTGGGAGCTAACCTGTATGAACTGGAGAATTTGAATGGAGTCAAGTTGGGAGTGTTTCACGCTAAAGACTTAAAGCAATGAGAAAAAACTTATGCCCGGCTAACACCAACATGTGCAAATGCAATTACACATATGCGGACCCATGTATGTGTGTCTGTGTGTGCAGAATTTCATCCGAAGATCTTAGGGTGTGGGCGATGGCCTACGTTGGGGCAAGGTTCTCCAAAGCATAGAACCCATCTAAGTCATCTTTCCTTGCACACTTGTCACTCCTGTTTCTTCTTGAATGGCGAAACCGTAGTGCGGCGTTACGTGCAGTTTAAACGAACAATAAAAACAAGCCGCCGTGCAACAGATATCGATATGAAGCAGGGTTGTCAAGTGTGAGTCGGCTGAGCCGGTAGTTGAGGAACTGGTTCCGAAAACTGTTCTCAGTGGAACTTAAGAGTGGGGGAGATAGTTTGTTCAAATCTCTTTAGAATCAAATAGAGGAGTTGAAAATTTGAAGTTGAGCAGCGTGGGTGAATTTTTGGCCGCTGCTATATATGTATATGTACATGAGTGAAGAAAATTAATTGCAATTAAATATTGAAGAAAAGAAAGTTAAAAATAAAATAATCAAGTGCGCAAAAAGGATCACGTTTCAGGACAAAAAAAAACTTGGTGAGCCGATCCAGGGGGGGCCTAAGGAGTAGTCGAAATTACCCGAATTTTTGGTTTGCCCATAGAAACCATTTAACCCTCTAAGCCCTAATTGAAGAAATATTTAAAAAAACTAAGTTGGATAATATTTTTTCGGTAAATTGTAGCTTTTAATTTCAAAAGTGACCTCAAAAAGTGTGTACTAATATTAGTTTACCTGTAAAGCGATCAAAGGTAAATAAGTGCCTCAAGGCACTCTTGGGGCTTTTAGTCAATTTTTACATATTTGAGTTTATTTTTATTTTTGATTATGATACTCAAAGAAACAATTTTTATTTACCGTACAGCATAAGTGCAGGTTACATTTTGTGCACATACATTGTGTTTGGGATTTCTTACAGTGCTTGCACCATCTTTTGCCACTGTCTCGACTCATCCAAACAGGAAAATGGTTGACTTCATCAAACCGTATATCCGATATTGGAAAGATACGTCGTTGACATGCAACTGCATCGATTGCTGCCGCCATGTTATCTTAGTCGGCGCCTTGCTTATTGATTCAACACCTGTTCATAAATTAATTTGTTATTTGAGTACCATTCTATAATTTAGTTTTCTTACCGGCACAATTGAAACCACCAGAAGAAGGCTCAGCTGTACACACTGAATGTTCATTTGTCGGCAGTGGTGAACGAGGTCTCCTTACAGGATTTTGGGTAATTTCCAGCTCCTGTACATTATCTTTGACATAATCAGCGGTGTTGTCTACAAATGAAATAGTTTCGGCGCCCTTCAATGCTGTGTTGAGTGCTTCTGCCAAATCCAAGCTGCCTTCATCGTCATCACTAGAGTTACTCAAGAGTTCCTCGTCCGTCTCAACTTCATTGAATAAATCCAGCAACTGTTCATCGGTCAACTCGGACAATTTAAGACGTCTACGCATTCGCACTGCCATTTCGATTTTTATACTCTGTACCAAAGGTACACAGAGTATATTAAGTTTGTGCAAAAGTATGTAACAGGGAGAAGGAATCGTTTCCGACCCTATAAAGTATATATATTCTTGATCAGTATCAACAGCCGAGTCATAGCCATGTCCGTCTGTCCGTCTGTCTGTCTGTCCGTCCGTATGAACGAAGAGATCTCAGAGATGGTAAGAGATAGAAGTTTTACATGTATGGGACATATATTTCTTAGACTTGCAGGCAGATCAAGTTTATTTTCAATTTTTGCCACGCCCCCTCCCGCCCCCGCAATTCGCAAATTCATATCTCCTACAGTTTTGGAGATATATCGTTCGTTCCTTCTAGAGATACCTTGTAAACAAAATTATTTATCGATTTGCTGAAGGAATGATAAAGATCGGATGAACGATACTCAAGTTATGGGAAAAAAACGGCCACTTAACCCCATATATACATATATACGTATATGCAACTTGATTTGGATTATAAATTATCTTACCTTCAATAACAATAACTTTTATTTGGCTGATTTTGAATTTATTTCACTTTTATTAATAAACAGAAACACAATACGAAGCGCGAATGCATGATGCATATAAAGAACACGAAAAAAGTCCCGTTATAAAGCTTCGGAGAGCTTTCAAAGCTTCCACTCATAAGATCAGATGTTTATTGTGAACTGACAATTATAATTCAAATGATTGAAAAGCTTCTCGTTTTTTAGATAATACAAATCTTATAATAAGTGCCTTGAGGCACTCTTGGGTATTAGAGGGTTAACTAGTGGATGACCAAGTTGGAGACGTCCAGCGAAAACAGGATGGCGTTTGGCCACCGGGGGCTCAGCGTGGAATCGAGATTGGCCACTTACCTCCGGGTGGCCCAGTTTTCTTGGTCGGGGGTCCCAAAAGCACACCGGATTGGTTTTAGGTTAACTAACCTAAAACAAAAACCCACTCAGCGAGCCATAGTCATAGTATTTATTTATTTATTTCTTTAATCATCAACTCATATTTCCTTATTTAATTACTTACCTACATCTATTTATTTAATTAATTATTATGTGGTAATTTTCCTATTTATTCCCGTATATATGTATAAACCTTATTGTCTAGATCAAGTGAAGATAACCCGTTTGGTCCAGTAAGCTCGAGCTAGGTAGGATGATAGGGCTAATAATCGAGAAAATTATAACGTTGTGAAAGAAAATCAAATTGTGTAATTAGAAGTTATGTGTTGGGTGAGATGGGGGTGTAAAAGTTGCAGCCAAACCTGAATATGGGGATTAGGAAAGAGCATCGAAGCCTAGTCCAAGGAGGGTGGGACACGCTGAACAGAGGACACCAAACTGTCACCATAAGCCATATCTGACGAGTTGTGTCCGGAATATAAATATTTTGTGCTAGATCTGATCAGTCTGGGCATCGAGGTCGATCACACCCCAGAGTAAGCCGCGAGCTAGCCGGCGATAGGTGCTCCAGACGCCAGAAAAAGGTCAGATCATAACATGGTTCGACTGATATTTGCATTAATAAGGTGCTCGGTAAGAAACAATCTCTTAAAACATCTAAAACACATTTAAATTTTGTATAGGTGTCGCCATAATTTACTTTAGACATCAATGGTTGTCGTTGATTCTAATTCGAAGTGGAGACGCGGCCACCATTGCTAATTGCGTGCTGGCAGAATTAAATAATCGCCAAATCCCAATTAAAAACCTGATTTGAATTGGAAGGGATAATGCAAATGTCATGATGGGTAAAAACAAAAGTGTTTATGTTGAACTGAAGAAGTCCGTGCCGCCCTTAATCTTAATCAAGTGCGTCTGCCATTCGGTGAATGCAGCTTGTAAGAAGACTTTGCCACAACCGCTAGAATTTGTAATAAGCGAAACCTACTCATGGTTTTCGAAGAGTTCCAGTAGACAGATTACTTATAGAATTTTGTATCAGGCCATAAATAGTTATGAGGTAGAGTAAAACATTCTTCATTCTTTGTATACATATATTTATGACTTCTAACATTAGTTTGATTTTTTTCACATTATTAATTTGTGTGTTTGTGTTATGTTCTAACTACGTACTAAAAGTAAATTTTGTCCTTATGCTTGTCCCAAATTTTTATACTCTGTACCGAAGGTACATAGAGTATATTAAGTTTGTGCAAAAGTATGTAACAGGGAGAAGGAATCGTTTCCGACCCTATAAAGTATATATATTCTTGATCAGCATCAACAGCCGATTCGATATAGCCATGTCCGTCTGTCCGTCTGTCCGTCCGTCCGTCCGTCCGTCTGTCCGTCCGTCCGTCCGTATGAACGAAGAGATCTCAGAGATGGTGAGAGATACAGGTTTGACATGTATGGGGCATATATTTCTTATACATGCAGGCAGATCAAGTTTATTTTCAATTTTCGCCACGCCCCCTCCCGCCCCCGCAATTCGGAAAAAACGTCATATCTCCTACAGTTTTGAAGATAGATCGTTTGTACCTTCTCAGAGATACCTTGTAAACAAAATTATTTATCGATTTGCTGAAGGAATGATAAAGATCGGATGAACGATACTCAAGTTATGAGCAAAAAACGGCCAGTAAATACCCACCACCCCCCACCCATCACTACAGCATTCTATTGAACGGCCATCTTAGTGAGAGAGAGAGAGAGAAGAGAGAGAGAGAGAGTGAAACTTAGAGATGAGCGAGTACAACTCGTGAGCAAATGCGAGCTGCGACGTTAAGGGTACAGAGTATGTTATAGTCGGGCTTGACCGACTTTCTTTCATGTTAGAAATGGATAAATTGGATAGGTATAAATAGGATCCTCTTAAGATACCTAGAGTATGTGACACGAGGTGACTGTCTATTGAGCATGCAGTCAAACGCATTCTAGACCAATGGATTGAATTGAAGTTGCATTTCAACACCACAGCATTGACAGAAATTTGCCACAAAGCTTCAATTTTAAATGACCTGTGCACTGAAGTCAATTATCTTTACTTGCTACATATTTTCAAAGCCTATTCTTAAAGTAATGCAGCGCATAAATTAAAAGGTCCAATCAAATACCTCCAACCCGACAAAACTATTACGAGACTTAACCTATGGAATTGATTTCTTACGAACAAAAATAATTCAACCTGATTCCCAAATAAATATTTTGGAAGAAGATTTTGAAGAAGATATCAAAAGAGATTTGTACTTGGGCTACGAGTTTGAGTCTAACTTGAAGAAGTTAAAAAATAAAATTGATGACACAACTGAGCTAAATATCCGCCAACATTGCACTGACTTTGTTATTGAACTCATTACTCAGTTAAAACAAAGGTATAAGAATTGTTGTTGCATAATATTTAAAGTGGATATCTAATATATTCATTTTCAAATTGCCAATTAACTTTGAAATTTTGAAAAACATTGATGCAGTTTCTGTGGAAAACATTTTACGGGCAATGAAAGAGCCAATACTTCCAATATTGGAGTTAGTTTTGAACGACAGCAATGATATTGACAAATTATATCTCAATGAAAACTAAATTAAAAAATAGGCATTACATTGACACGCTAAATTCGATTTTGGCAATTAGGTTGGTCTTTACTAATTAACAATTACATTCATATATAATTATATTAAATTTCTTTCTTTCTTCTAGGTTCGGATCTCGTCGAAGCGGTGCATGTTGACAAAATTATCAAGTTCCTGATAGTTGCCTTCGTTTAATCGGAACGAATGTATCATATCCACACAAATTGATGCTGATAACGCCACTCTCGATGAAGTGTTATATGAATTAAGTGAAAATAAAGATATTCGTTAAAGCTTTATAATATTAATAAGAAAACATTGTTTGTCCGGTTTTTTTGTCCATTTAAAAAAATCTGCCCGTTTTCTGTCATTTTTTCTGGGTTCGACTGTCCTTTTTTTGTGTAGAGGAGTTGGCAACACTGCATGCAACGGATTAGTTGAAACATGCAAAAAAACAAGAATATTCGCCCTGCTAATTAAAACGAAGAACACAACACAGGCCGAAAAACTCTTAAAGCTTACCACCTTCAACGATTTTCCTGTATCAGTTAGCGAACACAAAACTATCAACTACTCCAAGGGAGTAATCTACTTGATTGAGTTACGCAACATCGACGATGATATAATTTTAAAAGAACTTCAACCTCAAAACGTCTCAGAAATACGAAAAATAATGAAAATGGAAAACAACTCAACTAAAGAAACTGGACTCATCACTATAACTTTCGCATCGCTCACACTGCCAGAGACAATCATGTTTGGATATGAAAGAGTTAATGTACGCCCGTACATACCGCTCCCACTCAGATGCCGTAACTGCCTAAGACTTTGACACCCCACAACCACCTGTAAATCTCCCAAATCATGCATCAACTGCTCCGCCGAACAACACACTGCCGAAAATGAAACCTGCTCCAACGAGAAATTTTGCATCAACTGCAAATATGACTTTATTAATGACAACAAACACAGCCCCATGGACAAATCATGCCCAGCTTTTATAAAGCAAAAGGAGTTGACATCAATTAAAGCCCTGCAAAAGGTTGATCACAAAACTGCTACCAGAATATACTACACACGACACACCCACCAACCCACGCCATACTCTACAATAGCAGTTAAAAGCTCGACAACACAACCAACAATATTCACTAAACCACCAACTATTATGTCCAATCCATCACAAGCCATAAGCAACACAACCAGCAGCGTCTCTCTTCATAAACACCAACAAAGAAACATAACTTCATACGACGATCTCGAAACACCTATGGACACCACACCAGCGAAAGAACCCTCAGCAACCCCCACACCAAAATCAGCGTCAACAGCCAACTCTTCACTATCTGAAGAACTCAAACTTAGAATCTATACAAATAAGTAAAACACTCTCGCTAAACCTCTAAAATCCAAAGAAAAAAAATGAACAAAAGCCAAAGAAAAAATAAAACAAAAACCCTCTACTCCATAGTGACAGCGACAACGTTTAACCCCTACCGATGACCACAAATCAGCGGGAACGTGTCACATCCACACCCAAATATCATGCAACTGCACCTACCATCAACCAAATGCTCTTTACTACACAAACAAAACTTGAATCTAACAATTTTAACAGTACTCCAATGGAACTTGAACGGTTATAACAATAACTATAATCAGTGGCAAATCCTCATAGAAACCACAATCCAAAATTGCTATTCCAAAATTAATATTCCTGCTGGAAACACACCTCTCCTCTACAAAAAACATACCTATCCCAATTAACTATACTTTCTACCACGAAAACACTGCCACAAACGGATACGGAGGTGTTGCGCTCCTAATCCACAACTCCATTCAACAACAAAACGTAATCCTTAACGCATTTGATTTCGACACAATTGCAGTAATAGTTCACTCCAAAATTAAGTTCACCATCGCCTCATCATACATCCCGCCCAACAGAACTTTTAAAATTCAAAACCTTCGAAATACTTTCAATAGCCTACAATCACCACTATTATTAACAGGAGACTTTAACAGTTGGCATATGAGCTGGGGCTCCCAAACCAACAACACTGGAGGCAACACTCTTTTCAAATTCATAAGCCAGACTTCTTTAATAACACTCAATAACGGCTCACCAACTCACTTTACCACACATCATTCTTTCACTCACAAAGACCTCTCCCTCGCATCACCTTTGCTCACACTTAACTGCAAATGGAATACAGATAGCTTCCTCTCGGGTAGTGATCACTATCCAATTCACATAGACTTATTCAACGAAAACAATTCTGGCAACCCTATTGCAAGACCTAATCTATCGTCTATCGGCTATCGAAGTTGACGCGCAAATTTAAGCTCCCCACAAATTTAATTGTTTTAAATTAATAAACACAAAAACACAGACTACCTAAGCTAATAGCTATATAGGAGGAGTCCGTGCAGTGCATTTGTGACATCTACTCAACATAAAATAAATAATTAAAACTGCGAGCAAGCAAACTGCTAGAAGTCCCTCATAACACCCACACAACCAAACACAAAAGACAAATCACTCAAACCTAAATTACACTATTCAGCACGCAAGTTGAGTGAAAGGCAATATGGCACCAATTCCAAAGCGCCAGCGTGAAAACACCTCTGGTGAACTGAAGACAGGAAGATCATCGGATGTACCGTCGCCACAGCTACTCATGCTGTTTGATCAACGTTTCGCAGAGCAAGCCCAGCTAATATCGTCCAAGATTAGTGAAGCTGAGGAGAAAATACTCTCCGTGCTACACGAGCGGCTTAACGGCATAACGGAAGATATGCGGCACCTCCTCCAACGCGTGGAACACCTTGAACGCGAACGTGCCGACCTGGATGAATTGAAGCGGCAGGTCGGTAACTTAGAGGAGAAGCTGGCTGTCCAAGAGAACGCGAATGCGGCTTGTGATCTCAGGCTGCATGGAGTGCCTTTCACTGAAGACGAAATGCTGAAAAAGATGTTCAACTCTCTTTCGTTTGCTCTTGGTGTTACACCTGCTCCAAAACTGAGGGAGATATTTAGGGTCAAGGTGCGAAATCCAACACACACCGTTGTTGACCCGGTCATTATTGTCAAATTTGAGCACTTGCGGGAGAAAATTTTGTTGCAGCGGGCAGCTACTACTACTACAACAACTAAGCCTGCAAATGCTAGGCGTGGACTCGAATGCTTCGATCTACCTCAACGAACAACTGTCCAAAGAGAACTATGGAATTTTTAAAGAGGCCATGCGGATAAAGAACCAAAAGCTTTTAACGGCAGTGTTCTCTCGGCGTGGCCTTGTGCGCGTCCGAGTGAGCGGAAGAGAAGACATTGCGTGTATGGTGAGCATGCAAAAGCTTTTACAACTCCAGCAAGAATGTTTGCCTGCCCAGCTGACCACTGATGGAGATGGAGTAAATGTCAACAATGTAAATAGCTTTCGCAAGTAGACCAAACAAAAAGAATAGTCATTTAAGTTTTTATCAAGATTTACAAATCAAGATTATAGTGTTAGTTAGTGTTCCAAGCATAATTATACTCTGTACCGAAGGTACATAGAGTATATTAAGTTGTGCAAAAGTATGTAACAGGGAGAAGGAATCGTTTCCGACCCTATAAAGTATATATATTCTTGATCAGCATCAACAGCCGAGTCGATATAGCCATGTCCGTCTGTCCGTCCGTCCGTCGTCCGTCTGTCCGTCCGTCCGTCCGTATGAACGAAGAGATCTCAGAGATGGTAAGAGATAGAGGTTTGACATGTATGGGACATATATTTCTTATACTTGCAGGCAGATCAAGTTTATTTCAATTTGCCACGCCCCCTCCCGCCCCCGCAATTTGGAAAACAACATATCTCCTACAGTTTTGGAGATAGATCGTTCGTTCCTTCTAGAGATACCTTGTAAACAAAATTATTTATCGTTGCTGAAGGAATGATAAAGATCGGATGAACGATACTCAAGTTATGGGCAAAAAACGGAGTTAACACCACCCACCCCCCCACCAACAACCACAGCAACATACCCTAACCGTTCAACACAGGCAATCTTAGTGCGAGAGAGAAAGAGAGAGAGAGAGAGAAACTTAGAGAGCGCACCGCGTTGTGCGCGGGGTGTTAACTGGCCGTTTGACTCCTGAGCAAATGCGAGTGTAAGGGTACAGAGTATGTTATAGTCGGGCTTGACCGACTTTCTTTCTTGTTTTTTTACATATTTGTTATTTGTGTGTGTTTTGACCAAATTTTTCCACTTCATATTAGATTAAAATACTTAATAATATAGTTTCTTCCAGAGAGAATAGTCACTCCATCCTAAGAATACTAAGTACTCAAAAAATTGGCCTGCAGATTTGCCATATCAATGCACAAAGTTTGACAAAGAAAATAGATGAGCTTAGGTATCTTATTGCGAACTCCAAAATTGACATTGTTTGTGTGTCTGAAACATGGTTAGTCTGACCTTTGTGATGCTTTAATTGTATGTGATGGATTTAATGTTTTTCGTTCGGATCGACTAGGCCATGCAGGAGGAGTTGCAATCTATGTAAACAAAAAAATGAAGTGTAGAGTAGTATGTAAGCAACCAACAAATAGTTCAAGTGAATATTTATTCCTTGAGCTTTTGAATATTATTAACAATGACAACATTTTACTTGGCTGCTTATACCGACCTCACAGAAATACTGACTTTTCAGAAGTTATTAATGAACTTTCTACTCTTACAATGACTTATACAGACGTAATACTAACGGGTGACTTAAACAGCAATATGCTCCAGGAGCAGCCACTGTACAACGAAATGCAAGCCTTAGGATTACATCTAGTAAATTCTAGCGTTCCCACTCACTATACTAAAACAAATGACACCCTTCTGGATGTGTTTTTTGTAAGCAATGCCGATAAAATTTTATTATATGACCAAGTCTCAGTACCGAATTTCTCAAAGCATGATTTAATATATCGAACATATGACGTATTAATAAATGACCACACTAAGAAAAAACTAGAACGAATAATTTGAGTACGAACGCTCTTGAAAAAAAATTAGTCGCTCTCGAATTTTCAAGAATTTCGCTCTTGGAATCGTGATAAATTCGTTTTAAACGTTCTCAATTTGGTTTTTTATAGGCAAGGGGGGTGAGGGCAACTTAACTTTGAGAGAGTGAGGGCGCATGCGCAGTTGGTCGTTGAGAGCAAGGCGTATTTAATAAGGTGGCAGCAGCGTCGACGTCGCGTTGCCTTACGAAAAATGAGAGAAAGAGAGCGAGAGCAAGAGAGTAATAAACTCAAAGAAATTTGTTGTCGCATACACATGTATACACACACACATATGAATTTTTCGAAACCGTAAGGCCACAGCAAAGAGGGCGACGTCGACGCTTCTGCCACCTTATTAAATACGCCTTGGTTGAGAGAATGAGAGCGCAGAGACTGAGAGCGCATGCGCAGTTTGTTGTTGTGCGATGCGTACGAAAGCGTTTATTTATAAGTGTGATTTCGTCGCGTCTGGCTTAAGGAAGTTAGCTGACCTCGTTAAGCTGCCCGTCGCCTGTGTGTGTTTCAGTCTTTCGAGGTACCGTGTTCAAGTCTCAGAAGAGTAAAAAAAAAAAAAAAATCTCTGTGGTTATCTCAAAATCAATCACTGTTTAAAACAAAGTTTGGTGGGTGGTGGTGGTTGGGGTGTTGGTGTGGTTGATTTGATAATGGTGCGTGGGAACAGGGGGAGGGGGACGAGACGCGGACCACCACGACGTCGGTCAGGTCGGGTCGGTCGTGTCTCTCCCACCCCCACCCCAAATATTATTTTCAATTTTTTTATTTTGAGAATTATTCGTTCTTGATCAAGTACTGAAACTCTTGAATCAATAATTATTCATACTTGGATCAATAGCTGAAGCTCTTGAATCAGGAATGTCGGGATCAAAAATTCACTCTTGAATCAAGGATTTCGCTCTTGGATCAAGAATTTTCACTCTCACCGTACTTTTGAGAACGAATGCTCTTGATGCAAATCGAAATTCTCTATTTTTTCTCGAGTCAAGTGATTAGTTATAGGAACTTTAGAGACATTGACTATGTAAGATTAAACAATGCACTTAAACTTTGTGACTGGAACAGCATTTACTTGACTCCATCAGTGGATGAACAACTAAATCGTCTAAACATGAATATCAACTATTTATATAATACGTTCGTACCGTTTAAAAGTAAGATAATTAGACCCAAGGATAAGCCCTGGTTTAATAAGCGCATACAAGATGAAATACTAAAACGAAATAAGGCATATTTAAAGTGGAAGAGGTACAAGACTGAACAACTATATACTCAATTTTCAAACTACAGACGCATAGTAAACAACCTGATCTGCAATACAAAACGTACATACTACACACATAAGCTAAATAGTGCAATATCCACTAGTCAAACATGGAAAAATATTAAGGATATTGGGATAGGAAAACACAACCCTGTTATCACAGACGGTATTGACGTTAATACCCTTAATAGGAAATTTGTGTAATTAAATATAGCAGAAACTCCATGCAATCTGTACCTGAACACACCTCAATTAACTGTGATAATTACTTTAATTTTGTATGTGTGAATCAATGTGATGTCCTAGAGTCTTTCCTTAATATTAAGTCAAATGCAATCGGACTGGACAGACTGGATCCAAAATTTCTTTCAATGCTGCTCCCCAAAAATACAGCATATAACGCATATAATAAATACAGCACTCACAACGTCTACATTCCCAGACAACTGGAAAATAGCGAAAATTATCCCAATACCAAAGACTTCGAATGAGTTCGGCCCATACTGCCATTTCTTTCAAAAGTGTTTGAGAAGTTGATGGCCAAACAAATTAACAGCTTTCTTGAAGAAAATAAGTTACTCGATAACAGGCAATTTGGTTTTCGCAAACATAGAAGCTGCACAACAGCAATAATAAAAGTAGTTGAGGATATACGACAAAAATTGGATGACAGTTATGTGACTTTTCTAACCCTTCTTGACTATAGTAAGGCCTTTGACACGGTAAACCACGATATACTATTAACTAAGCTTAGATACTTAAATAATTTTTCTGAGACTGCTCTGAAGTTAATAAAATCATATCTAAGCGGCAGAAAACAAGCTGTAGTAGCGAATAGATGTGAATCAGAACTGGTTTCAATCACGCGGGGAGTCCCACAGGGATCAGTGTTAGGACCACTACTATTTGCCGTTTATGCAAATGACCTTCCCAAATCTTTATTAACGAGTGATGTCCATATGTATGCAGATGACGTCCAAATGTATGTTAGTCGACCGTTAAGTAAAATCTGTGATTGTATTGATATATGTAATTCTGATTTGTCACGTGTTTCTGAATGGGCAAATAAGAATGGACTGTCTATAAACCCGAGAAAATCAAAATGTATTGTTATCTATAAACGAAAGATCGTTACAGGAAACTTGCAAAAACTTAAGATAGATAATCAGACCATTGAATATGTAGAAAGAGCCGAAAACTTGGGACTGACTTTTAATAATACTCTAACATGGAATTATCAAATTAATAAAACCGCTGGAAAAATGTATGGTCTGTTGAGGCAGCTAAATTACACAAAAACACTTCTGCCTACTAAATTTAGATATCTAATCGCAAAAGCTTTCCTAATTCCAACACTGACATATGGAATAGAAATATTTGCCAGCAGTGATATGACTAGTCAGAACAGAATAAAAGTAGCATTTAATAACATTTCTAGGTATGTTTATAATCTCGGACGGACTGAGCATGTCACTATCCACACAAACAACCTGCTTAATACTTACTTAAACAATTGGATTCACGGCAAAGTATTAAAACTACTGCACAAAATTATATTTACTAAGGAACCCGCATATTTATTTGATTTGCTTAACTTTGTGTCGTCAAGACGAACAAACAACTTGGTATCCTTAAGATGCAACCTGGAGAGCTGTAAAAAACAATTTTATTATTATGCTATTCGGCTCTGGAACAACCTACCTCATTCTCTAAAAACAACTACAAGCACACACAAATTTACTTATAGTTTAATGGAACATTTTAAAAATAATAGTAATATATAATTAGACTTTTCAATATAAAAACAAACAAAATGATCCCCTTTTCCCATTTTTAATGGGAACAGGGTATAAAAACAAAAAAAAAACAAAAATTATTTATGTTACAATTAGGGATATATATGTTTAATGTAAATTAATTTTAAGTCAGTTTCTTTTTTTATTTTTTGTATTATTCTGTAAAGAAATTGTCGTTGTGACTAGTGCATTAACTTAAGGAACTCCTTGTAGCACTAGGAAGAAGAAGAAAAAAAAAAAAAAAAAAATAAGTTTAATTTAAACAAAGCAAACTGGCTCCTGTTTTAGGAGCTTACTAAAAAATTATCCACCGAAAGACCTCACAGCACGAATATAAACAAAGAAACAGCAAACATAACTAAAACAAGAAAGAAAGTCGGTCAAGCCCGACTATAACATACTCTGTAGCCTTAACGTCGCAGCTCGCATTTGCTCACGAGTTATACGGGCTCATCATTTCACTCTCTCTCTCTCTCTCTCTCACTAAGATTGCCGTTCAATAGAATGCTGTGGTGATGGGTGGGGGGTGTTTACTCGCCGTTTTTTGCTCATAACTTGAGTATCGTTCATCCGATCTTTATCATTCCTTCAGCAAATCGATAAATAATTTTGTTTACAAGGTATCTTTAGAAGGTACAAACGAATCTATCTTCAAAACTGTAGGAGATATGACGTTTTTTCCAAATTGCGGGGGCGGGAGGGGGCGTGGCAAAAATTGAAAATAAACTTGATCTGCCTGCAAGTATAAAAAATATATGCCCCATTCATGTCAAACCTCTATCTCTGACCATCTCTGAGATCTCTTCGTTCATACGGACGGACGGACAGACAGACAGACAGACAGACAGACGGACAGACGGACATGGCTATATCGAATCGGCTGTTGATGCTGATCAAGAATATATATACTTTATAGGGTCGGAAACGATTCCTTCTCCCCGTTACATACTTTTGCACAAACTTAATATACTCTATGTACCTTCGGTAAAGAGTACAATAATAATCCAAGGTGCAAACGAAGCCATTCCCCAATTCCAACAACACAAGATGAAGAAAAACGTTCCATGGTGGGACCACAACCTCCAACAACTAAAAGATCAAAAACACATACCATGGCTTAACCTAAATAGAAATATCAACACGACTAACATTCTCACCTACAAGAAAGCTATACAAGACTTAAGCGCGAAATTAAAATAAACAAACGAACCTCTATGCAAAATTTTACTGCTGAAATTAGCCCAAAAACGTCCATTTCAAAAATATGGTCAAACATAAACCGCTTCTGCGGTTTAAAAACACGTCACGACATTCATTGCTTAACTAATCCCAATAATCTCGCACAAAACATACTTAGCAAGAGTGAAATATCCAACACACTCTGTACCCATTGGTCGAACTCCGCACTCGATAGCAATTTTCACCCAACGCTCATCCAACACAAATCTATCTCAAGTCCCATCATTTCACACCTACCATCTCTCTTGGCACAAAACCTTGAAAAGAACATTAGCATGATCGAACTTCTAGCTGCTCTCAACCAGCTAAAAGGAAAGACTCCAGGTCGAGATCGAATAAGCTACCAGATGCTAAAAAACCTATCTCCAAGCCTCCTGCGAAGAATTCTCAACCTTTTCAACAACATCCTTTCCACACAAATTCCCCACCAATTTAAAATTAGCAGCGTGATACCCAATCCCAAACCAAACATGGACAAAACATCCATCAACTGCTACCGTCCTATATCCCTCAACCCCTGCATCGCTAAAGTTCTCGACAAAATAATATCTAACCGACGATGGTGGCCAGCTACAAACGGCGAGTTACTTGATAGTCGTCAAATGGGGTTCAGAAAGGGGATAACGGTGTCTGATTCTCTAGCTATGTTAGACTATCAGACCACATCTACCCTGTCAACCAAAAAACAATATTTCCATCATCTCGCTAGATTTCGCCAAGGCCTTCGAAAGGGTAGGCATGCACAGTATTTTAGATGAACTAATGGACTGGAAAATAGGACCAAAAATAGCTAACTACAACAGTTCTGGCCAACAATGTGTATTCCAACTCCCATCCTTTAGAAAACGGCATTCCGTAAGGTTCCCCCTTATCAATCATTTTATTTGCAATAGCCTTCAATAAACTGAACAAAGTAATAGCCAACCACAAAAAACCCGAATTTAGTGCCTATGCCGACGACTACACCATAGTTTACAAACTAAGCAAAACACAGAACCTTCTGAACATAGACCCTCTTTATAATGACATCAACCAATGGTGAGAGCCGGTTCGGTTCGGGTTATTTGGGGTTCGCGAACCGGACCATGAACCAGGCGCTCTATATTTTTGACTCCTCGAAAAATGAGGTTCTGTTCACCAATTTAATTAATTTCTTCAACGATACATACTTGAAATCTCTGGAGATTTTACTATGAGCGATTGCAATTCTAACTAAGCGTGAATAATTTTTGATGTAAAGTGACAAGATAAAGGATGATGATGATAGATTATACGGAAAGAAACCGTTTGACCTTATGATGAATCAACTTGACTTTGAACGGACAGTATAGATTACAATTACTACCAAGTGATTTATATGACGCTTGGTTTTCACGACCCGCAATTGATTGAAAATCTTCAGCAAATCATTGATTATTACTATCTAAGTGCCCCGACAAACATTCTTCTACTATGACTTCAGTACCAGTATTGGCTTCAGTATTCTCAGACCCGAGATTTCATATTTTGCTTACAAAAAACAGTTGCAAAGCAACTGACTTAACTTCTTATTGCGAGGAAGAGTAGCTTATAAAAAGAATATAAAGCAATAAAAAATATCAAATATAAAAGCTGTGAATGATGTTATAGATTTCTTTGGAAATTTTCAAAGAGCACATACATTGCATACATCGACAAATGTTTACTATACTAGCTGTTCCAGCAACTCAGGTATCAGTTCAAGGAGCATTTTCAACATTTAAGCCGTCTGCGCAGTTGCGAAGTAACGAGAAGTAATGTAAAATTTTCATATACAAACTTTGACAGGAGAGAAGACGTAAAATTGTTTGTATGAGATTTTTATTTATTTATTTAATTTATTTATTGGTTTATTATCCCAGTGCTACAAGTTACAACTTATATTTATTACACCAGTCACATTGACATATAACGGTTATTTGGAAGATTGATTTGACTTAGGACTAACAATTGTTTTAGCTTATTAACTAGATATTTTTTTACTTTACTTCGCTTTACTTCACAACTGCATAGAGGGCTTTTTTTCCTTCTGATTTATTTTGTTCCTTCTGATTTAAGAGCTAGTATAGATGAACAGCTCCTGGAAGATATAATGCTAAAATAAAGCAGTTCCTAAAAATTGTTTATGTCAGCTAATGGATTTGATAATTACATAAACTTAAGTATTGAATATTATGATTAAGTATATAAATAGAGAGGTATATAAATTTCATTATCAACGTAGAATTAATAAATCGAAAGTCAAACTATTCTTTTTTGTTCAAGCGAACCAAGGTTCGAACCAAAACGTGGGGTTCAGGGGTTCCAGGAACCGGTCCGCGAACCGAACCTACGACTTTACAATGGGTTCGAACCCCCGGACCGAACCTTCTGCAGAATTTTAGAGGTTTGCAGCCTTGGTAATTATTCTGGTGTATCTCTTTCAGTTAGGAAGTGCAAACCTTTACATATCTGCAGAAAGACAAATTGTAACTTCACATAACAGTCTTACGCTACAAAATGTGGAATCACTTAAAATGCTTGGAATCACAATAGCTAAAAACTACAGATGGAACCAACACATTGAAAACCTAACTCTTCAACTCTCTAAAAGACTTAACGTAATAAAATGCTTATCCAACAACAAATTTAGTTGTAACATAAATACGATTATATGCGTAGTAAAATCTATTATAATGTCCAAAATCGATTACGGCATACACCTCGACATAGTCGAGTTTCTCGACTACAAAATGCCCTGGTCAATTGAGACACATATACACACCCACATACACAAACGCATGCACACAACCACCCAGTCGGACTTTGCAGCATGTATTTACCAAAATAAGTACATTTGGTGGCTGGAAATTTCACGAAAATAGTCACTACATTATAATTTTGGCATGAAATAAGTCCATTTTTTAACATAACAAACTCACAAGTTGTTTTCTCAGCTATTCGTAAGGCTAAGAGTCAGCATATCATGAAACGGTTCAAAGTCTCTCTCGTTGAGATCGAACACGAAGTAGACAAACGAAGTTAGCCCCGAACGCTTGATGAACGTTGACCAAACGAGAGAGAGAATACGAAAACGAGAAGGCCAAGCTAACTTCGTCTGTGCCGAAGTTTTTATACCCTTGCAAATGCAAATGTCACAGTTTAAGACCCCAGGCTTTAAGGCTTACAAAAAAATCAAACATTTTTCTGACTAAAACCCATTTTCCGACGGATAAACTTCTGATTTCGACCAAATTTCGCGAATCTTTTTGAAAACAAACCAAATTAACAATCGCCGAGTTTAAGAACGATAAAATTGAAAACAAAAAAGTTTTACTCACTAAGACTTAATTTCCGCCCGATCGGCCCTATGGCAGCCTTAAGATATAGTCATCCGATTTCGACCCAATTTTGCAAATCTATTTGAAAGCATATAAAATCAGTCATCAGCGAGTTTAAAGACGCTAACATAAAAAACAAAACATAATTTCTTACTAAGAATCATTTTCGACCGATCGGTCATATGGCAACCATAAGATATAGTCACCCGATGTCGATCAACTTTTTCAAATTAGTTTGAAAGCGTTTAATACTAAGAACCACCGACTTTAAGAACGCTTTACTTGAAAACAAAAAAGTTTTTTTCCCTAAGACCCATTTTCCGACCGATCGGTCCTTTGGCAGCTATTAGATATAGTCATCCGATTGTGACCAAAATTTGCAAATCTGTTTGAAAGCATATAAAATTAATAATAGCCGAGCTTGAGGACGCTAGCATTGAAAACAAAAAAGTTTTTCTCACTAAGACCCATTTTCCGACCGATGTTTCCTATGACAGCTATAAGATATAGTCATCCGATTTTGACCAAAATTTTCAAATCTGAAAGCATATAAAATTAATAATAGCCGAGCTTGAAGGACGCTAGCATTGAAAACAAAAAAGTTTTTCTCACTAAGACCCATTTTTCGACCGATAGTTCCTATGGCAGCTATAAGAATATAGTCATCCGATCCGGTCGGTTCCGACATATTAGCAGAGTGCAGTAAAAAGAAGACTCTGTGCAAAATTTCAGCTCGATAGCTTTAAAACTAAGAGACTAGTTTGCGTAGAAACAGACGGACAGACAGACAGACGGACAAAGCTCAATCGACTCATTTCGTCCCCCTGATCAAGAATATATATAGTTTATGGGGTCGGAAATGAATATTTCTTTGCGTTGCAAACTTCTGGGCAAAATTATAATACGCTTTGCAAGGGTATACAAATTATGAAGCCAGTTCGATTTCGGCTTTTGCGCAAAAAAGATGTGTTGACCGTGAATATTAATAATAATTTTATAATTACAAATGCGCAATATATTCTTGGTGAGTATCGAATTTAATTACATTTAGGGATTTTATAGCATTTATGTATTATTATTATCATTCATTTACCAAAATTCTATTAATAAATTTTTACTCAAAACAGGTCACTTGTTTCAAAGCTACAAACAACTACACATTTAAAGGACAAATCGATTACTTTCATCGCTTACATCAGCAACGAAAGCCAACATGAAAGGCACCATGGCGAACATCAATAATAATAATAGAAGTAGACGAAAATTGTTGTTGGCTTAAATATTAAAAAAGTTTGCTAATAAACTCAAATCTATTTAATTTAATTATGTGGTGACATCTCATGCAAAAGTCGGTGTTCCTCATCCAACGAATCACGTCTTCCTACCAACGATATACAAAGTTGGTACATCTGAAGTACTTTTTGAAGAGTGAAAAGCAGAACCCGAAGGCTGCCGCGTGACGTTACCCAAACGATTAATGGTTACAACAACAACCCCTGAGTATTACGGCGTTGCTTAACAAAAACGAATGGGAACTTTCAGGTTTCTCATGCTTACTGACGTGAGAAGTAGGCATGAAATATGTACTTCTGGCATGCATACAAGTCCGACTGGGTAGCGTTGCATTTCGAACGAATTTGTATTCTGTTTATTACCTAACAAAGACGCTTAAAGGTCATTTATTGCCCAAAATTTTAAGTCACACATTACCTAAAGAGCATATTTATTGACTAAAATACAGGCCTTTCTATTACCTAAAAACCCGTTTTAAGGTCATACTTTGCCTAAAATGTTATCTATAAATCAAATTTACTGCCTAGAATAACTTTATGTAATAGAGGGCTGGAATTAAATCTACATATTCCTTGGTTATCATTTTAGGTAGGACATAAATTTCAGGTATTTTTAACAGTTATACGTAAAACTAGTTTACAAAAAACGAGAGCGTAAGTTAAAGTCGGCTATAACCGACTTGGAAATACCCGTTACTCATGGAAAGAAACGTTTAATAGCCTTCCGGTGTGTCTGAGGCTGGACAGCCGAAAAGTATGCAACTATTTTTAACTCGGCTATTTATTATCCGATCTTTCCGAATTGGAGGGCTTATAGATGTTGCGAATATAAATGTAAGTTTTCAATTTGAGATCGATATCTCAAAAATTGTGGGAGTTATTCAACATTTTTTATTGTGGGGGCGGGTGTGGGCGTGGCAAATATTTGAAATAAACTTGATCTGCGTGCAGACAATAGGAGTCTACATTTCAAAGTTTGTTGCTCTAGCTCTTCTAGTCTCTGAGATCTAGGTGTTCATACAGGCAGACGGACAGACGGACGGACGGACAGACGGACATGGCTATATCGACTCGGCTGTTGATGCTGGTCATGAATATATATACTTTATATGGTCGGAAATGATTCCTTCTGCCTGTTACATACATTTGCACGACTTTAGTATACCCTTTTACTCTACGAGTAACGGGTATAAATATATTTTATATAATAACAAAATAAAATAACAAAAGTTACTTTCGTGTAACCGGCCACTATATAGATAGCAATCTACATCGTCATTCTCTCGTGCTCGCATATAAGCCTGTGCGATTTTCCTACACACATGAAATAATTGCTACTATATTAACTGAAGTTTATAGCGGCAACCCAGTCGGACTTGTATGCATGCTAGAAGTACATATTTCATGCCTACTTCTCACGTCAGTAGGCATGAGAAACCTGATAGTTCCCATTCGCTTTTGTTAAGCAACGCCGTTAAACTCAGGGGTTGTTGTTGTAACCGTTAACCGTTTGGGTGACGTCACGCGGCAGCCTTCGGGTTCTGCTCTTCTCTCTACAAACTCAGTACTTTAGATGTACCAACTTTGTATATCGTAGGTAGGAAGAGATGAGACGTTGGCTGAGGAGTCCCCGACTTTGGTATGAGATGTCACCACATAATTAAATTAAATAGATTTGAGTTTATTAGCAAACTTTTTTAATATTTAAGCCAACAACAATTTTCGTCTTCTTATATTTTTTATTAATACTTATATTCGTCTATGAATATTATTTATGTTCGCATTGGTGCCTTTCAAGTCGGCTTTCGTTGCTGATGTTAGCGATGATAGTTTGCGATTTGTCCTTTAAATGTGTAGTTGTTTGTAGCTTTTAAACAAGATGTCACTTGTTTTTTTAAGTAAAAAATTTATAAATAGAAATTTGTTAAATTAATGATAATAATAATTATTAGTGTTGTACTGTGTAATACAAAAATGCTATTAGATGTAGTTTAGTTCGATACTCACCAAGAATATATTGCGCATTTGTAATTATAAAATTATTATTAATATTCACGGTCAACACATCTACAGAGTTTAAAGGATGGAGGATTTCTTTAACTCGTGGAAAGTTCGAGGGGGTAGAACCATAACGGCAGACTGAAATGGAACACTCCGTGGGCAAGTATCGCATGTTGATACTCACACTCAAGGCCATGAAACGTTCTACCTCTGCTGCTCTCATAGTTTATTTAACCAATCTTCACTATAAAAGGGTAAACGAGCTTAAGCAAGCCCTGGCCAAGGCTTTTACTTGATACTTTACTTGATAGCCCAGGGTGAATCCAGCTCTGGTGCTTTGGCTCTGATGCATTGCCTGAAGTTTGAATCCAATGGAGGTAACTGTGCACGCTTGTATCTGTTAATAGAGGAGGATTTACTACCTTTTTCACGGACGGAACCCTTCTATGCTGAACAACTCTCAAAGGATTTGGACCATTAATGTCTACAAAGGTGGCAAATGGGGTGGCTATGGGGTAGAGCAGGCCTATGTCAATACCCAGCGGCGCAGACCTCAACGTGTTCTGGGGAAACGCCTGACGAAAAAGTAATGCAATACAAGATAGTAATCGAAAACAAACAGAATGCGAGCGAAGGCAGCGACCATATCACCGCTCATCTTGTACAACACAGCCAATAATGAGGACATCAAAAATCTTATCAACTCAACAACGAATGATGGCATCCGACTTTCATGGAACGCGAACTCACATTTCTACAAAACAATAAACCCAACCCGTAAGCCACTAGCAATACCAGAAACAATGAACCGGAACGAAGCCATTCTTTAAACAAGATTCCGACTCGGACACACCAGATATACACATGAACACTTATTTAATAAAGATTCTCCACCTTTATGTATTTTTTTTTGTAACTCGTCCACATTAACAATAGAACATCTAACAAATCACTGTCAACATGTTAACTGGCCGTTTTTTGCTCTTAACTTAAGTATCGTTCATCCGCTCTTTATCATTCCTTCAGCAAATCGATAATTATTACTAGATTATTATTATTACTAGATATCTCTAGAAGGTGCAAACCATCTATCACCAAAACTGTGGAAGATACACGTTTTTTCCAAATTGAAGGGGCGGGAGGGTGCGTATCAAAAATTGAAAATAAACTTGATCTGCCTGCAAGTATAAGAAATATATGTCCCATACATGTCAAACCTCTATCTCTTACCATCTCTGAGATCTCTTAGTTCATACGGACGGACGGACAGACGGACAGACGGACGGACAGACAGACGGACAGACGGACATGGCTATATCGACTCGGCTAATGATGCTGATCAAGAATATATATACTTTATAGGGTCGGAAACGATTCCTTCTCCCTGTTACATACTTTTGCACAAACTTAATATACTCTATGTACCTTCGGTACAGAGTATAAAAACTAGATTTAGCACAAAATATTTAAACCGAAACGTAAAAGAAACAAACATATTCATATACTTTAAAACACATGGAAACCCCATAGTATAAACCACCCAGCTTGAAGGCCTTTGTTGCTCTAGCTTAAGATATATTGTATTTTTTAGAATTAAGCTTTTCTGTCTTTTTATACCCTTGCAAAGGGTATTATAATTTTGCCCAGAAGTTTGCAACGCATAGAAATATTCATTTCCGACCCCATAAACTATATATATTCTTGATCAGGGCGACGAGCTGAGTTCATTGAGCTTTGTCCGTCCGTCTGTCTGTCTGTCCGTCTGTCTGTCTGTCCGTCTGTCTGTCTGTATGTCTGCCCGTCTGTCTATCTGTCCGTCTGTTTCTACGCAAACTAGTCTCTCAGTTTTAAAGCTATCGAGCTGAAATTTTGCACAGAGTCTTCTTTTTACTGCACGCTGCTAATATGTCGGAACCGACCGGATCGGATCACTATATCTTATAGCTGCCATAGGAACCATCGGTCGAAAAACGGGTTTTAGTGAGAAAAACTTTTTTGTTTCCAATGTTAACGTGATTAAACTCGGTCATTAATAATATTATAAACTTTCAAACAGATTTGAAAATTTTGGTCAAAATCGGATGACTATATCTTATAGCTGCCATAGGAACCATAGGTCGAAAAATGGGTTTTAGTGAGAAAAACTTTTTTGTTTCCAATGTTAACGTGATTAAACTCGGTCATTAATAATATTATATGCTTTCAAACAGATTTGCAAATTTTGGTCATAATCGGATGACTATATCTCATAGCTGCCATAGGACCGATCGGTCGGAAAATGGGTCTTAGTGAAAAAAAACTTTTTTGTTTTTAAGTAAATCGTTCTTAAGGTCGGTGATTATTAATATTAGACGCTTTCAAACTAATTTGAAAAATTTGATCGATATCGGGTGACTATATCTTATGGTTGCCATAGGACCGATCGGACGAACATGAGTCTTGGTAAAAAATTTTTTTGTTTAGTTTTGTTAGCGTCCTTAAACTCGCTGATGACTTATTTTACATGCTCTCAAATAGATTCGCAAAATTGGGCCGAAATCGGATGACTATATCTTAAGGCTGCAATAGGGCCGATCGGTCGGAAATTGAGTCTTAGTGAGAAAAACTTTTTTCAGAAGTTTATCTGTCGGAAAATAGGTTTTAGTTACAAAATTTTTTGATTTTTATATAAGCGTTCTTAAACTGTGACATTTGCATTTGCAAGGGAATAAAAACTTCGGCACAGACGAAGTTAGCTTGGCCTTCTCGTTTTCTACTAATACAATACATAAATAAGTAAATAAATAAATCAAACAGACTGCGTGCATTCTGCATTACAATTTTTAAAGAATTTACGCATTCGTAATCGGATACATCCGGCTCTAGCATACAAATGGGTAGCAGGATTCTCTACTTATTGACAAGCAATCGGCGTTCCGAAAAAAGCGAAGCTGCTCCACTGTTGTAACGAAAATCTCAGAAAATATACGTCGTAATCTGGACAAAAGCCATGTCACACTTTTAACATTGTTGGACTACAGTAAAGCCTTTGATATGGTAAGTCACAAAATACTGTGCGCAAAGTTAAAAAAACTCTACAACTTCTCCAACACAGCAATGAAACTCATGAAATCATACCTTAGTGATTGGCAACAAGCTGTAGTCACACAATCGGAGTTCTCTTCCTTTCTGGCCGCGAACTGTGGTGTTCCACAGGGTTCTGTCCTGGGACCCTTGCTATTTTCAATATATGTTAATGACCTGCCACATGTCTTGTCTAAATGTGAAATGTATGTTAGTGCTCCGTTAACAAGTATTAGGGAATGTGTCCATCATTGTAATGATGAGCTGGAGCTAGTAAGCAAATGGACTAAGAGCAACGGTCTTAAAATAAACCCAATTAAATCAAAATGCCTAGTTATTTATAAAAAGAAATATGACACGAGTAGTTTACAGCAGCTAAAGATTGATGGATCCGTTATCGAATATACTGAAAGGGCATCAAATTTAGGTATTACTTTCAATAAGACGTTATCATGGGACGACCATATAAGCAAGGCAATTGGGAAAACATATGCTATTATTATACGGTTAAATCTGACGAAGCAATACATCCCACACATATAAGAGACCTGATTGCAAAGGTGCATATAATACCATCGCTGCTATATGTGGTGGAAGTTTTTGGAAATTGCAATGCAAGTAGCAAACATTAATTAAATGAAGTATTTAATAACATTTATATATATGCAAAAAGAAAGATCCGACCACATATCACAATTTGCTGAGAGAATATTTAATATACCTCTAAATTCATGGATTAGCTTACGAGTGCTAGTGTTCCTGCACAAAATAATTAACACTGGGGAACCTCCCTACCTGCTCAAAATGCTTAACTTTGCTTCATCTCAAAGAACAAAAAGTTTAATACGTACAAGAAATAAACTAGCAACATCTGATTTGCACTTCTTTCCTTATGCTATTCGTCTATGGAACCAGCTACTAACGATATTAAAGCAATTAGAAGCGCGCCCGTTTTTAAAAAATCAATGGAAAACTACCTACAGCAATAAGTTATGTTTTTCTTTCTTTTCTCGGTCCATTAAAAATAAATAAAACTATATAAATTATTTATATTTTAAGAGTTATATTCAATGTTAAATGTTTAGTTTAAATTAATAACCCAATCGACTGTTGTCTTCGTAATTGTAATAGTGATTAGTGCTTCCAAATAAGTCCTGTACATCTAGCACTAAGAAGAAATATCAAATTAATAAATAAATAAACATCCCTTATTACTAGTAATGCAGGCTGTGGGCACCCCGTTTACAAAGCGGCCATGCTTATGAAAAAGTAAAGCAGATTGTATGGGATTATTTCCTTCAAACTGATGGCAAAGTAACGTAGGAGTAATCTATTATGTAATGGCAATTTGCGTCGCTGAGAACCTTGGTCAAAGAAGATCTCAGCTCTCTCATATGGATAGAGAGTCCACGTGGCTAATATCCCACACACTTTGAATCCTGCACGGTGTACCATGCCCCACTCAATTTTCGTGATGTAATGTTGGCCTCGGACAAACTGGGAGTGGATGCTTTGCCGGGTGATCTGGTCTATCAGGATTGTGTTTTGGGTCTAGACTTTGCCGGACGCGATTCACAGGGTGCGCGCTTAATGGCCATGGTTTCAGCTAAATCGCTGGCCACCAATTGTCTGGCTAGTCCGAATCTGATGTGGAAAACTCCGCAAAAGTGGTCCATGACAGAGGCCACTACGGTGCCCTATGTGTACTCTACCATCTACTATGCTTTAATGGTGCGTTGCCATTTAAAGATGAACGCATACTGAAACACGCCGGCTCCGGAGTGAGAGAGATGCCGGCCATCACTTGTGGTGGAGAATCATTTTCGGTATGCTTCTCCAACCTTCGCAGCCTTTAAACCCTATTGGCTCCCCAGGCTGCCGTTTCAACTTGCTACTGTTGCGGCCACCTACCAGCCACTTGTAAATCCATATTCACATAATTGTTCCGCCACTAATACGCCCGGCGAGTATGTTCCAGCTCCAGTTCATGGAGGTGACTGTGACTAAGACTATAACTTCTGGTTTAGTGAGCGTCCCGACTAATTCGTCTGTCCATGTCCGTCTGTCCGTCCGTATGAACAAACAGATCTTAGAGATGGTAAGCGATAGTTATTTTCAATTATTGTCACGCCACCTCCCGCCTCCGCAATTTGGAAAAAACCTCATATCTCCCACTGTTTTGTAGATACATGGTTTGTGCCTTCTAGAGTTTCAAGATTATTTATCGATTTGCTGAAGAAATGACAAAGATCGGCTGAACGATACTCAAGCTATGACACAATCAAAATTCGCAGCCGCAGCTCAGCAGCAGCGCAGGAACAGTGTATATTACAGTCGGGCTTCACCGACTTTCTTCTTGTTTCTTCCCAAATTCAAAGGGCATAGCCGGAATTTGTAGGGGAACCGGCCCCCAATGCTATTAATTTTTTAAGTATGCAGTTTTAAAGGACATCAACCGAAATTAATTTACCGATTTTTTTATACTTCTAGTACCATCTCAGAAATTTCAACAGTGATTTTTATCATATCAATCACACGCCTTCTTCGGACCATCTATCCATAAAAAATTCTTAAGATTTTTTTTTGTCAAAGCTGGCATGCATACACTTCTTCAGAATAATTTTCTGATTTTTAATAGGCAAGGTATAGAATTCCGCGAAATTTTTAACACCATTTATTTAAGACTTCTAGTTGAGGTTCCACTTTCGTTTTTTACATGTTCAATTGTCATTCCTACATAAAATTTCAGTAATTTTTGCAGAATTCTAAAAGTTGTGGAAGGTGGTTAAAATTGATAAAAACATGGAGTACCCGATGGTCCTGTTTCCATTCGCACACTCACGGCAATTGCGACGTATTACTGTACGGATCTTAAATAGAAGTGGAACGAGAGCGTAAGTTAAAGTCGACTCTAACCGACTTCGATATACCCGTTACTCATGGAAACAAATGTTTTATAGCCTTCCTGTGTGCCTGAGGTGGGACAGCCGGAAAGTATGCAAAACATTTTTAGCCTGGCTGTTTATCATCCGATCTTGATGAAAATTTCTGGGCTTGTAAATATTGCGAATATAAATCTAAGTTTTAAATTTGAGATATCTCTAAAATTGTGGGAGTTATTCAACATTTTTTATTGTGGAGGCGGGGGTGGGCGTGGCAAAAATTTGAAATAATTTTGATCTGCGTGCAGACAATAGTTGCCTAGATTCCAAATTTGGTTGCTCTAGCTCTTCTAGTCTCTGAGATCTAGGTGTTCATACAGACAGTTCATACAGACAGACGGACTGACGGACAGACGGACATAGCTATATCGACTCGGCTGTTGATGTTCCTTTAACGGAACCGTGGCCGATGTAAGCTCTACAGGCATTCTACTACTAATCTACTTTTATTGACTGGCCGTTGAATCGGATTTCCCCATTTTCAACTTCTGTTTCCACATTCACCACATCTTGAAGATAAAGTGAACCTTAACTGTGTACAACTTGATTAATATATAAATAACGACAATGAATACAATTAAAAAATATACACTTTATTGTTTTAATTAATTTTGACCACCGCCCACAACTTTTAATATTCCTAAAAAAAATACAGAACTTGTATTTTGGAATGACAATTGTACATGTAAACGAGAAGGCCAAGCTAACTTCGTCTGTGCCGAAGTTTTTATACCCTTGCAAATGCTGTTTTTGAAATGTCAGAGTTTAAGAACGCTTACATAAAAATCTAAAAAAATTTTAACTAAAACCCATTTTCCGACAGATAATCATCTGATTTCGACCAAATTTCGCGAATCTTTTTGAAAACATATCAAAATATAAAAATCGCCGAGTTTAAGAACGATAAAATTTAAAACAAAAAAGTTAATCTCACTAAGACTCATTTTTCGACCGATCGGTCCTATGGCAACCATAAGATATAGTCATCCAACTTTGACCAAAATTTGCAAATCTGTTTGAAAGCATATAATACTAATTATGGCCGAGTTTTATGACGCTAGCATTGCAAACAAAAAAGTTTTTTTCACTAAGACCCATTTTCCGACCGATCGGTCCTATGGCAGCTATATGTTATAGTCATCTGACTTTGACCAAAATTTGCAAATCTGTTTGAAAGCATATAATATTAATTATGGCCGAGTTTTATGACGATAGCATTGAAAACAAAAAAGTTTTTCTCACTAAGACCCGTTTTTTGACCGATGGTTCCTATGGCAGCTATAAAATATAGTCATCCGATCCGGTTGGTTCCGACATATTAGCAGCGTGCAGTAAAAAGAAGACTCTGTGCAAAATTTCAGCTCGATAGCTTTAAAACTGAGAGACTAGTTTGCGTAGAAACAGACGGACAGACAGACGGACAGACAGACGGACAGACAGACGGACGGACAAAGCTCAATCGACTCAGCTCATCGCCCTGATCAAGAATATATATAGTTTATGGGGTCGGAAATGAATATTTCTATGCGTTGCAAACTTCTGGGCAAAATTATAATACCCTTTGCAAGGGTATGGGAACCTCATCTAAAAGT
>JBAMBO010000652.1:0-56683 GCA_037044535.1 Lordiphosa magnipectinata | reverse complement strand
CCCCGCACTTAGACGAGGAATTAAGGAAGGACATAGGAGACAGCAAATTCAGTTTATTTATTGATGGTTGTTACGTGCAGTTTAAATTAACAATAAAAACAAACCGCCATGCAACAGATATTGATATGAAGCAGGGAAAACTGTTCTCAGTGGAACTTAAGAGTGGGGGAGATAGTTTGTTCAAATCTCTTTAGAATCAAATAGAGGAGTTAAAAATTTGAAGTTGAGCAGCGTGGGTGAATTTTTGGCCGCTGCTATATATGTATATGTACATATGTACATGAGTGAAGAAAATTAATTGCAATTAAATATTGAAGAAACGAATGTTAAAATAAATTAATCAAGTGCGCAAAAAGGATCACGTTTCAGGACAAAAAAAAACTTGGTGAGTCGATCCAGGGGGGGCCTAAGGAGTCGAAATTACCCGAATTTTTGGTTTGCCCATAGAAAACATTTAACTAGTGGATGACCAAGTTGGAGACGTCCAGCGAAAACAGGAAGGCGTTTGGCCACCGGGGGCTCAGCGTGGAATCGAGATTGGCCACTTACCTCCGGGTGGCCCAGTTTTCTTGGTCGGGGGTCCCAAAAGCACACCGGATTGGTTTTAGATTAACTAACCAAAAACAAAAACCCACTCAGCGAGCCATAGTCATAGTATTTATTTATTTATTTATTTATTTAATCATCAACTCATATTTCCTTATTTAATTAATTACCTACATTTATTTATTTAATTAATTATTATGTGTTAATTTTCCTATTTATTCCCGTATATATGTATAAACCTTATTGTCTAGATCAAGTGAAGATAACCCGTTTGGTCCAGAAACGAGAAAGAAAATCAAAATGTGCAATTAGAAGTTTTGTGTTGGGTGAGATAGGGGTGTAAAAGTTCCAGCCAAACCTGAATATGGGGATTAGGAAAGAGCATCGAAGCCACCAAGGACACCAGGCCGCGAGCTAGCCGGCGATAGGTGCTCCAGACGTCAGAAAAAGGTCAGATCATAACAAATGGCGCCCAATCGGAAAACAACGAACGTGGAAGTACATCCACAGCACCAAAAAGTCCAAGAGTCTGAGTTAGCGTAAATAAATCAAAGAAAAAGAAATCCCCAGCCGCCGAATTTAATGGTCTGTGAGCAGACAGCGTACCGACTCAGCTCATAATAGCCCAAATTCGAGGCGTGAGGAAACAACAAAGGGTGAAGTCATTTTCGTTAGGCTTATCATGCACTCAGGAACGAGTCCACGGACAGGAATTAAAGACTGTTCGCTGTTGCCGACCTAGAGTGGAAAGAAATAAGAAACAGGAAGACGAAAGCACAAGTATCGAAAAGAAAAACAAACTCACTCAATGAAAATGGCAAAAAGCGTGTGAAAAATATAAGGAATAGGTTGGTTATCCTTATCTCACCCAGGTTAATATATGTTGTCTGAAAGAATAGAGAAAATAATTAGAAAAGAAAAATAAAAAAAAGAAGAGATGTCAAATAAGCACACACTAGATAAATATATAAATACTGAGCAGGATTAGAGGAAATGTCGGTTAATGAGTGGGATGGGCAGTCGATAAACCGAAAATTAAGGAGAAGTTTAGAGTATGTGAAGAATAGAAGTACAGAGGACATGGCCCCGACTACACGGTCTCAAAAGACTTCACAAGACACAGAGAACAGGTCGCTGTAGGATGATACTCCATCTCCAGACGAACCGGAAACCTCACAAGATAGGAGCACGAAGATGTCGCTTAGCCTCCAACCGGAGGATAAAGGTGCGAGCAAGTCAGCAGAGGCAGCAGCCAGGAGCAGTAGCAGCAGCAGGCGGGCATGCTTCGAGCAAGATGCCGGAATTGCCTAGCGAGATTGCATCGGCCATAAACATAGCGCTGTTCCAGGCCCAAGAGACATATCAAACGGCAATGTCCACCGAGATGTCGGCCATTAAAACGGAAATGCACAGAGATTTTCTCAATTGCATGCAAGAAATCAGCGACACTGTATGGGGTTGGAAGAGGGAGCAACAATCAACAGCAGTTACAGGGCCGTCACAAATGCATGCGCATTCGGTCGTAGAGCCGCCAAACAGACAGCCTGGAGGACAGCAGCGGACATCCGAGAAAGTAGGGTGCTTGAAGCCGCACAGAGGGAACAATTGTTACCACAAATGCAAAAGAAGACTGGGACAGCAAAGGTGCAACAGGAGGCCAGGCCGGAAGTCGGCCAAATCCGGAAATGGGGACTGGTGTTTGATGGTATTTCCAGAAACATGCCGGTATCGGAATTTATATTTCGCCTCGAGCACCTTCAGTATATTATATATACAAAAGGCCATAGTGCCAGAGTTTCACTGTCTGGTTGAAGGCCAAGCCAAGGAATGGTATTGGATGCATCTGAGGACAAGAGGGCAGGTTGATTGGCCCAATTCCAAATGCTAAACCATTTCGTGAGTCCATGAAGCTGAGGTTAGACCACCGGATCCTGGAGCACCACCGGAGCAACCGAGACCAGCGGAAATCGAGGCTGTATTCGGACCAAAGGAAGCTGCGGAGAAAGGCAAACTAAAATGTTGGAATTGTGCTACTATTGGACACACACTTTGGGACTGCGAAGCGGAGGTACGCAAAATATTTTGCTATCGCCAGGTGTAGTGCTGCCAAAATGCCTCAGATGCCGAGCGGGAAACGAGAAGAGGAGTTCGATCCAAACGGAGGAGCTGGACGGGACTCCACAAGAGGTCAACCTCCAGTAACCATAATAAGCCCAAATCAGTTTATAGATCTAAATCCTAGAATAGATAGATATAATAAAATAAAACAGAAATTAAAACAAATAAATAATCCAGATTTTGAAGTCCCTAAGTTGTCATTAATAAAGCCGCTAGAACAAAGAGAAAGAGAATACGAGGAAGCTAAGGCTCGCATATGGAGCGAATCACCAGTTCAAGACGTAAGGCAGTTGTCTCGTAGCGTGTCCAGAGCTCGACGAAGGTGCGCTGAGAGGAGAACAGAAAGGAAATGGTTAGTCGCAGCGGTACAATCCGTCCTGAGAAAAGATGATAGACCATTTGCAGCAGTCAAATTCAAAGGACGTGAGTTAAAAGGATTACTGGATACGGGTGCGTCGGTCAGCTTATAAGGAGGAGGATGTCTCCAGCTGATACGCGACCTGAACCTGGAAATGAATGGGTGCGTGTCAACTGTGCAAACGGCAGGCGGGATGTCTCATCGTATACTGTGTAAAGTTGAGGTGGACTTGGAATACAATTCATTGTAAGTTGCCTTACAAGATTTGTTAAACCATACTGCCAGCCGTATCTTACTGTTACAGGAGGAATTATTCGCTAACTTAGAAAGTGTTTCAAGCGTTACATTAATTGCGAGTTACGGATTTGATGGATCAACTGGACAAAGTATGTATAAAACAAGATTTGAAACGAACGAACCAGACACTTTTGATTAGTCTTTGTTTGTTACTACCGTTATACCTCTGAAGCTAATAGACGAAGTGGGAACAATTTTTTGGAATAATAGAAGTCCGCAGTCGGTAAGATTTTGTCGACCCCTCAAAATGGACACAAGACCACATTCTTGCAGAAAAAAACGATTTGGACACACAAATAATAAACTTGACTCCATGTGTAGTGACAATTTCAAATGAAAGAAAGATCACCGTCTTATATGACCTTCACATGACCCTTATAGATGGGAAAGTGTTAAACGTTTTAACGGGCACGAAATCTTGCCAATTGTGTTCAATCTGTGGTGCAGGCCCAAAACAATTTAAACTATCGATATAAATTCTTTTAAGCCAAACCCTGGAAATCTTCAGTATGGGATAAGTCCACTTCATGCTTGGATACGCATTTTTGAATTGCTGCTTAAAATCGCATATAGAATAGGGTTTAATAAATGGCAAGTAAGAAACGAAAGTGACAAATTAGAAATGATTGCCAAAAAAAAACATATACAAAGAGATTGTGGCATGAAATGGGATTGCATGTGGATAAGCCAAAACAGAATGGGAGCGGAAACTCAAACGATGGCAACACTGCGAGAAAAGCTTTTTCGAATACGAAATTATTTGCATCAATTTTAGAACTCGACTTAGTGTTACTTGAGAGTCTGCATACTATTCTGATAAGTATTAACTGCGAATTTGCAGTCGATGCACTAAAATTTCAAAAATTCTCAAATAAAACCATTCGATCATACATGTTGCATTACCCATGGTATCCGATGTCACCAACTCTACATAAGATTCTGGTTCATGGATCACAGATAATTGCCGCGTTGCTGCCAGCAGGCTGTCTTGGCGAAAATGCGTCAGAAGCGCGAAACAAATTTTACAAGCGTGATAGGCAAATGCACGCTCGACAGAATTCACCGATAAATAATATGATGGATGTATTCCAGAGATCTATGGACTCCTCAGATCCCCTTATCTCAAGTATAGGTATAAAGAAAAGGGCAGCTCGACTTAAAAAGCAAACTCTTCCACGAGATATAATTGAGCTTTTAGAAGCACCCCATAATATTATTCCAAATAATGTGCAGTCTTCACTTAATGACTACAGTTTTGATCATGACTCGGATGACTCGGAATCAGATGAGATAAATCCATTTTCGTTTGAATTAGCTGTAGAAGACAACTGAATGTAATAGTTATAATATGGAATAGTTGAATAGTAGAATAAATTTATGTAAATCATTTCAAATTTAAGCTTTTTATTCACAGCTCTCAAAAATTTAATTTTTGATCACGTATACGCTATGTTGCCATATATAGGCGGTCAGGGAAGGCGTGGTTAAATTAACTTAAAATTTTGTTTCAATATTTAGAGTGCTATATTTAACAAATATACCAAGTTTCAGCTCGATATCTGTAATATTCGACTTTATGCCACTTTTTTCGCGATTCTGACCAGTGTGCAATGGTCGAAATGAGACAGTAAACTTGTATGTGTGTCCAACACTAAAACAATCCCTCTATCTAGGGGTCGATTTTTGGAGAAAGTTCAAACTGGCTCCAGATGTCGTGGGCATAGGAGAGTTGCAGCTGGAATCGGAAGTGGCCACGAAAGGCGTGCCAGTGGTACCTCATGATTTGTCACCAGAACAACAGCAAAAACTAGACGCAGCTGTGCAGGAGTTTCGTACATTCGAAAAGCATGGAATGGGAGTGACTTCGATGGAACAATATACAATCCAACTAGAGGAAGGAGCGGTACCAGTAAAGGAACGATTTTATCCTGTTTCTCCGGCGGTACAAGAGCTGCTGTTCCATGAAGTGGACGAGATGTTGAAGCTGGGAGTAATTGAAGAGAGCGAGAGCCCTTTTAACAATCGAGTCACTCTGGTGCGAAAACCTGGAAATAATAGGCTATGCCTAGATGCTCGAAAGCTCAATAAAATGACTGTGAAAGATGCTTACCCGTTGCAGAATATAGAATCCATTTTGAGTAGAGTTGATGACACCATATTTATAAGCAGTGTAGACTTGAAGCACGCGTTTTGGCAGGTAGAGTTGGAGCACAAAAGTAGAGAGTATACAGCGTTCACCATTCCAGGAAGGCCACTGTATCAATTTAAGATGATGCCGTTCGGATTGTGTAACGAGGCTCAGAGATTATGCCGTTTAATGGATCGAGTAATACCTCAGCGATTACGAAGCAGAGTGTACGTATACTTGGACGATCTTCTGCTTATATCTCGAACATTTGAGGAGCACTGCGAATTGCTTTAGGAAGTAGCGAACTGCTTAAAAGAGGCCAATTTGGCAATCGGCATGCAAAAATCTAAATTCTGCTTCAGGTTCTTAAAGTACTTGGGATACATAATTGGTGACGGAGCATTACGAACGGACCCAGACAAAATAACAGCGATTGCCGATATACCCATACCAGTTTCCACAAGGCAGCTTAGAAGCTTATTACGCACTGCGGAATGGTACAGACGGTTTATTCGGGACTATTTGGCTGCTCCGTTGACTGATTGCCTGAAAGGAAAAACAAAATTTAATTTATCCGAAAAGGCCGTAGAAGCCTTTCAAAAGCTCAAACAGGCACTTACCTGTGCACCTGTCTTGGTACACCCAGACTTCCGAAGAAGGTTTTACTTGCAATGCGATGCCAGCCATGTGGGAATCGGAGCCGTCTTGTTTCAACGCGACGATGAGCAGCAGGAGCGGCCGATCGCCTTTTTTCGCAAAAATTAAGGGGGGCACAGCTCAACTACAGTGTCACAGAAAAGGAGTGCTTAGCAGCAGTAAAAGCAGTGGAACGGTTCAGGCCTTATGTAGAGTTGCTACCATTCACCATCCTGACAGATCATTTCAGTCTGCAATGGCTTATGAGGACCTCAACGGCAGGCTTGCACGATGGTCGCTTACGCTGCAAGCTTACGACTTTGAGATTGAACACAGGAAAGGAAAGGATAATGTGGTAGCAGACATGTTGTCCCGATCAGCTGAAATACAAGAGGTGGATTCTTGAATTCGAAGCGAGAGAGTTCGATAGCGAGGAATACGTGCGGAGATATGAGATGGTGAAGCAGAATCCAGACAAATCTAAAGAAGACCCAGTTCACACGGGAAGAGTGTGAAGAATTTCCGTAGAAGTAGTGGATTCCGGAAGCATAGACCTCAACGATGATGGAACGAGCTCACAAAAGTGAGGTGGCGATGTATGGAGGTGTAGCGAAGACGTTAGGCCGCTTGCGTCAGTGGTTTTATTGGCCGAGGATGGCTATCCAAGTGAGGCAATATGTCGGATCCTGTTAAATCTGTAAGGAAACAAAACATTCGACTCAGATCACTAAGCCAGCCATGGACAAGGAAACAATTACCGAGAGACCGATACAAGAAATTGTTTCTAGATTTCTTGGGGAAATACCCAAGGTCTAGAAGTGGAAATGCCTATGTGCTGGTGGTTTTGGATCACCTGACCAAATATGTGTGGTTGAAACCGATCCCGAAGGCAACCGCCACAGCCGGAAGCTCGGAGCCGTGAACGACACGGATATAGTTCAACTACCTGGAGCGGATCAGCAGGAAATAATCCGAGCGAAAGTCCAGGACGAACTGCATCAGGCCTACGAGAAATCTTCACGTCAGTATAATAGGAAAACACGTACTATCCGATACTTACCAGGGCAGGAAATATACAAAAGGAACTTAGTCTTAAGCGACTTCACCAAAAAAAAGATTGCAAAGTTCTGCAAGAAGTATGTGAAATGTCGGGTGGTGAAATCAGTAGGAGCTAACCTGTATGAACTGGAGAATTTGAATGGAGTCAAGTTGGGAGTGTTTCACGCTAAAGACTTAAAGCAATGAGGAAAAACTTATGCCCGGCTAACTCACCAACATGTGCAAATGCAATTACACATATGCGGACCCATGTATGTGTGTGTGTGTATGCAGAATTTCATCCGAAGATCTCAGGGTGTGGGCGATGGCCTACGTTGGGGCAAGGTTCTCCAAAGCATAGCACCCATCTAAGTCATTTTTCCTTGCACGCTTGTCACTCCTGGTTCTTCTTGAATGGCGAAACCGTAGTGCGGCGTTACGTGCAGTTTAAACGAACAATAAAAACAAGCCGCCATGCAACAGATATCGATATGAAGCAGGGTTATCAAGTGTGAGTCGGCTGAGCCCGTAGTTGAGGAACTGGTTCCGAAAACTGTTCTCAGTGGAACTTAAGAGTGGGGGTGTTCAAATCTCTTTAGAACAGAGATGGGCGCGTCGCGACGTTCTAATGCACACGAGGCAGCGCGCTGCCTGCGTGTGCATAGGACTCTGCCGCGGCCGACTGCACAAAATCACACGTACGCTATAAGCATTGAAAGCTATTTATAGAACACGAATGCGGCGCACGCAAATTGTGCTTGTATGCGTGTGAAAAGTGTGACGATATGTGTGCATGCCCATCTCTGCTTTAGAATCAAATAGAGGAGTTGAAAATTTGAAGTTGAGTATGTATGTATATGTACATGAGTGAAGAAAATTAATTGCAATTAAATATTGAAGAAAAGAAAGTTAAAATAAATTAATCAAGTGCGCAAAAAGGATCACGTTTCAGAACAAAAAAAAACTTGGTGAGTCGATCCAGGGGGGGCCTAAGGAGTAGTCGAAATTACCCGAATTTTTGGTTTGCCCATAGAAAACATTTAACTAGTGGATGACCAAGTTGGAGACGTCCAGCGAAAACAGGAAGGCGTTTGGCCACCGGGGGCTCAGCGTGGAATCGAGATTGGCCACTTACGTCCGGGTGGCCCAGTTTTCTTGGTCAGGGGTCCCAAAAGCACACCGGATTGGTTTTAGGTTAACTAACCTAAAACAAAAACCCACTCAGCGAGCCATAGTCATAGTATTTATTTATTTATTTATTTAACCCTCTAATACCCAAGAGTGCCTCAAGGCACTTATATAATTTGTATTATCGAAAAAACGAGAAGCTTTTTAATCATTTGAGTTATAGTTGTCAGTTCACAATAAACATGTGATCTTATGAGTGGAAGCTTTGAAAGCTCTCCGAAGCTTTATAGCGGGACTCTTTTCGTGTTCTTTATATGCATCATGCATTCGCGCTTCGTATTGTGTTTCTGTTTATTAATAAAAGTGAAATAAATTCAAAATCAGCCAAATAAAAGTTATTGTTATTGAAGGTAAGATAATTTATAATCCAAATCAAGTTGCATATATGCAATTTAATAAAAATAGTGCGTTGCAGCGGTAAAATTGTGATAAGTGCCTTGAGGCACTTTTGGGACTCCACGCAAACTTTTACTAGCAGCGCTTATTTCACAACTGCATGCAGTTTTCGTGTTTGTTTCTGTTTATTATATGGTTTTTCTTTGAAGATATATGGAAAAAAAATCGAAATGGCAGTGCGAATGCGTAGACGTCTTAAATTGTCCGAGTTGACCGATGAACAGTTGCTGGATTTATTCAATGAAGTTGAGACGGACGAGGAACTCTTGAGTAACTCTAGTGATGACGATGAAGGCAGCTTGGATTTGGCAGAAGCACAACACATCATTGGAGGACGCCGAAACTATTTCATTTATAGACAACACCGCTGATAATGTCAAAGATAATCAACCATTTTCCTGTTTGGATGAGTCGAGACCATGGCAAAAGATGGTGCAAGCACTGTAAAAAATCCCAAACACAATGAATGTGCACAAAATGTAACCTGCACTTATGCTGTACGGTAAATAAAAATTGATTCTTTGAGTATCATAATCAAAAATAAAAATAAACTCAAATATGTAAAAATTGACTAAAAGCCCAAGAGTGCCTTGAGGCACTTATTTACCTTTGATCGCTTTACAGGTAAACTAATATTAGTACACACTTTTTGAGGTCATTTTTGAAATTAAAAGCTACAATATCTTCTTCTTCTTCTTTATTGGTCCGATGTTGCATCACAACCGCTTGACGGTCTTGGCCTCTGCAATGAATGCCCTCCACTCGCTTCAGCATTGTGCGAGCTGGCACCAGTTGTTCACACCAAGGTTGGAAATGTCTTTCCGCACTTGATCGTCCCATCTTAGTGGTGGGCGACCCCTCCTGCCTTGTCCACCAAAGTCAGCCGCCTTCGCTTTGTACGTCTTTTTTACTGGAGCTTCTTCATCCATCCGGATTACATGTCCTAACCAGCGCAGCCGCTGTTGCTTTATGCGCTTGACTAGACTGATGTCCTTATAGAGCTCATACAGTTCGTGATTCATTCGAATGCGGTATCCATCGCCAACTTTTAAAGGTCCATATATCCTCCGAAGGATTTTTCGCTCGAAAACGCCAATCGCCTCCTCATCCGCTGCTGTCATTGTCCATGCTTCTGCGCCGTATTGCAGGACTGGGATGCGACTTGTATAGCGCTATTTTTGTTCTTCGAGAAAAAGCTCTGCTCTTGAACTCGCTACTGAGCCCGTAGTAGCATCGGTTTCCAAGAATAATTCTTCTTCGGATCTCCAGGCTGATGTTGTTGTCGCCGGTAATCATCGTCCCGAGGTAGGCAAAATCCTCTGCAACCTCAAAGTTGTACTCCCCCAAAGTAACAAATTGTCCAAGACGCGTAGACTTCTTGTCAGTGGATACTAGGTACTTCGTCTTGTCCTCGTTTACCGCTAAGCCCATCAGTTCAGACTGCTTCTCAATCTCTGAAAACGCCTTGCTTACCGCTCGTTCGTTTATGCCGATAATGTCAATATCATCGGCGTATGCGAGTAGCATTTGATCTTTATAAAGAAATGAGCCCGATCTGTTGGCATTTGGGCACTGGCGCAGTATATACTCCATCAGTAGATTAAAGAAGTCACACGATAGGGTATCACCCTGCCTAAAACCTCTCTTGGTATCAAATGGTTCGGAGAGGTTCTTTCCTATTTTGACGGAGCTTCGAGTGCTTCTCAACGTCCATCATGCAAAGTCGAACGTACTTTGCTGGTATACCAAAGGTAGACAGGGCTTCAAAGAACCTTGACCTTATCGGTGTGTCAAAGGCTGATTTATAATCAACAAAAAGATGGTTGGTTTTGATATTTCTGTCATAGGTCTTCTCCAGGGTTTGTCGTAATGTGAATATCTGGTCTGTGGTGAATTTACCAGGTCTGAAGCCACACTGATAAGGTCCGATCAGTGTGCTAATAAGCGGCTTTAGACGTTCACAAATAATGCACGACAGAATCTTATATGCGATGGGAAGGAGACTGATCCCACGGTAGTTGGCGCAAACTGCAGGGTCTCCTTTTTTATAAAGTGGGAAAATTACACTTAGACTCCAATCTTCGGGCATGCTCTCGTCGGACCATATTCTGCTGATGAGTTGGTGCATGCACCTTACCAACTCCTCGCCTCCAGCCTTAAACAGTTCAGCTGGCAGGTCATCTGCACCTGCTGATTTGTTGTTCTTAAGCCTTTTTATGGCTACACAGACTTCGTGATGGTCCGGTGGGTCTATCTCTATGTTGTCGATTGGTGGCGTCGCTACTACTCCAGAGGCGGTATTGTGTTCGTTGTCGCCTCCCAGCAGGTTGGCGAAATAGCTTCTCCATTTGTCTAGCGCCACTTGCGGATCTGTGACCAGATTTCCATTTTCGTCCTTGCATTGTGTGACTCCGGGTTTGAAACCTTCGGTAAGTCGTCTAATCTTTCGATAGAATTTTCGAGTCTCACCCATGCCGAATAGCATCTCGACTTCCTCACGCATGCGCCTTTCTCGCTCAATCTTTTTCCTTCTGAAAAGGCGCTTCTCCTCTCTCCTTTTCTTCCGGTATTGCTCTTTAACAGTCCGCGCTGCTCCCGACTGCAGAGTTCTCCTGTAGGCAGCGTCTTTATCTGCAGTAGCGTCGTGGCACTCCTCATCATACCAAGTCTGCTTTCGAGGGTGCTCGGCGTATCCGAGTATCTCCTTGGCAGCCGTACTCATGGAGTGTGATATATGATTCCACTGTTCGCTTACACCAGAAGGGAATGGTAAGTTTTTCCTAAGCAGTTGGGTGAGTTTAGCTGTGTAGGCTTCAGAGGTCCGTTGTGATTGCAGCTTATCGACATTTAGCTTTCGACGTGTACTAGTACGTGAGGCATGTGCCACACTGAGCCGCGTGCGCACTTTGGCTGCAACAAGGTGGTGATCCGAGTCTATGTTGGCACCTCGAATCGCACGCACGTCTAGAACACTCGATGAGTGCCTTCCGTCGATCACAACATGATCAATCTGATTTTGCGTTAGTTGATCAGGGGACTTCCAGGTCGCCTTATGGATGTCGCGATGTTTAAACCTGGTACTACTTATGACCATGTTCCTGCCCGCGGCAAAATCTATTAGCCTCTCTCCGTTACCGGAGGTTGTTTCATGAAGGCTAAATCGGCCGACTGTCGAGCCAAAAACTCCTTCTCTCCCAATTTTAGCGTTAAAGTCGCCAAGCACGATCTTTATGTCGTGATCGGGGCAGCACTCATATAATTGTTCCAGGCGCTCATAGAATTCGTCTTTTATCGAAGCGCCCTTGTCTTCCGTTGGGGCGTGTGCACAGATAAGACTAATATTAAAATATTTAGCCTTAAGTCTGAGTGCGGCTAGTCGCATGTCCACTGGTGTGAAACTGATGACAGAGCGACGAAGTCTTGCACTGACGTAAAAAGCCGCATCCAAACTCATGCTTGGAAGCATGTCCGCTGTAGTAGATCTCCCAGGGTGCATTGGTTGTTGATGTTCTTTTCACCATGCTCCCCTGTCCAATCCATCGCATTTCCTGAAGTGCGGTAACGTCCGATGAATATTTCTCAAGGACATTCACCAACTGGATATCTGCACCTTCTCTGTTGAGGGTGCGAACATTCCAGGTGCATATCCTCAAATCGTGGTCCTTAAAACGTTTGCGTGGGTCGTCGTCAGAGGGGGTCCATATCCGAGGCATTGTTGTCGCAGTTTTCATTGGTGGAGTTTTTTGACGGCGGTGGGTACCAAACCCGACGCACCAACCCTATATATTGTACCCTGTAGGGAGGGCTCGCCGCTCACGTTAGCCAGAAGCTTTGCGGATGCAAAGCGTTCTGTTTACAGTGGTCACCAACGAGGAGGTGTGAGTCGACTTGAGACGCAGTAAGCCAGGATCACGCTGGGTTCGCCAAGTTGAACCGATCAGCCGCTTTACCTCACTACATACGCCCCCATTAGGTCCAGAAAAACTATGACTAGAAATTTCTGGACGACCACAAATATTAAATTAATTTATGAACAGGTGTTGAATCAATAAGCAAGCTGCCGACTAAGATAACATGGCGGCAGCAATCGATGCAGTTGCATGTCAACGACGTAGCTTTCCAATATCGGATATACGGTTTGATGAAGTCAACCATTTTCCTGTTTGGCTCCTCCTCGAGACTGTGGCAAAAGAAGTTGCAAGCACTGTTAGAAATCCCAATTACAATGTATGTGCACAAAATGTAACCTGCACTTATGCTGTACGGTAAATAAAAATTGATTCTTTGAGTATCATAATCAAAAATAAAAATAAACTCAAATTTGTAAAAATTGACTAAAAGCCCAAGAGTGCCTTGAGGCACTTATTTACCTTTGATCGCTTTACAGGTAAACTAATATTAGTACACACTTTTTGAGGTCATTTTTGAAATTAAAAGCTACAATTTACCCCAAAAAATATTATCCAACTTAGTTTTTTTTAATATCTCTTCAATTGGGGCTTAGAGGGTTAATCATCAACTCATATTTCCTTATTTAATTACTTACCTACATTTATTTATTTAATTAATTATTATGTGTTAATTTTCCTATTTATTCCCGTATATATGTATAATCCTTATTGTCTAGATTAAGTGAAGATAACCCGTTTGGTCCAGTAAGCTCGAGCTAGGTAGGATGATAGGGCTAATAATCAAGAAAATTATAACGTTGTGAAAGAAAATCAAAATGTGTAATTAGAAGTTTTGTGTTGGGTGAGATGGGGGTGTAAAAGTTGCAGCTAAACCTGAATATGGGGATTAGGAAAGAGCATCGAAGCCTAGTAAAAGGAGGGTGGGACACTTTGGACAGAGGACACCAAACTGTCACCATAAGCCATATCTGACGAGTTGTGTCCGGAATATAAATATTCTGTGTTAGATCCGATTAGTCTGGTCATCGAGGTCGATCACACCCCAGAGTAAGCCGCGAGCTAGCCGGCGATAGGTGCTCCAGACGCCAGAAAAAGGTCAGATCATAACATGGTTCGACTGATATTTGCATTAATAAGGTTCTCGGTGAGAAACAATCTCTTAAAACATCTAAAACAAATTTATTTTTTACATTTAAATTTTGTATAGGTGTCGCCATAATTTACTTTAGACATCAACGGTTGGACATCCCTCAACTCTGTTGTCGTTGATTCTAATTCGAAGTGGAGACGCGGTCACCATTGCTAATTGCGTGCTGTCAGAATTAAATAATCGCCAAATCCCAATTAAAAACCTGATTTCAATTGGAAGGGACAATGCAAATGTCATGATGGGTAAAAACAAAAGTGTTTATGTTGAACTGAAGAAGTCCGTGCCGCCCCTAATCTTAATCAAGTGCGTCTGCCATTCGGTGAATGCAGCTTGTAAGAAGACTTTGCCACAACCGCTAGAATTTGTAATAAGCGAAACCTACTCATGATTTTCGAAGAGTTCCAGTAGACAGATTACTTATAGAATTTTGTATCAGGCCATAAATAGTTATGAGGTAGAGTAAAATACTCTTCATTCTTTGTATACATACATTTATGACTTCTAACATTAGTTTGATTTTTTTCAGATTATTAATTTGTGTGATTGTGTCATATTCTAACTACGTACTAAAAGTAAATTTTGTCCTTATGCTTGTCCCAAATTTTTATACTCTGTACCGAAAGTACATAGAGTATATTAAGTTTGTGCAAAAGTATGTAACAGAAAGTATATATATAAGTATATATGTTCTTGATCAGCATCAACAGCCGAGTCGATATAGCCATGTCCGCCTGTCCGTCTGTCTGTCTGTCCGTCCGTCCGTATGAACGAAGAGATCTCAGAGATGGTAAGAGATAGAGGTTAGACATGTATGGGACATTTATTTCTTATACTTGCAGGCAGATCAAGTTTATTTTCAATTTTTGCCACGCCCCCTCCCGCCCCCGCAATTTGGAAAAAACTTCACATCTCCTACAGTTTTGGAGATAGATCGTTCCTTCTAGAGATACCTTGTAAGCAAAATAATTTATCGATTTGCTGAAGGCAGAGCGGGCAAACAAACGAAACGAAACGTTTCTGAATCGTTTCGTTTCTTTCTTTGCACAGAGCGAAACACTAACAAAACCCGATAAAATGCAACGGTAAAAAAATGAGTTCCGTTCAGTTTGCGTTCGTGAGAGCAAACTAAACGTAAAGCGAAATGCTCTCATCTTGTGAAGGGAACAAAGGGAATCGGAACGATATGCAACGAGGGCGAATAGTTCGGAAACGTTTGCTGCTCAATTTGTATACACTTTTTTATACCCGTTACTCGTAGAGTAAAAGGGTATACTAAAGTCGTGCAAATGTATGTAACAGGCAGAAGGAATCATTTCCGACCATATAAAGTATATATATTCTTGATCAGCATCAACAGCCGATTCGATATAGCCATGTGCGTCTGTCCGTCTGTCCGTCTGACCGTCTGTCCGTCTGTCCGTCTGTCTGTATGAACACCTAGATCTCAGAGACTAGAAGAGCTAGAGCAACCAATTTTGAAATGTAGACTCCTATTGTCTGCACGCAGATCAAGTTTATTTCAAATTTTTGCCACGCCCACCCCCGCCCCCACAATAAAAAATGTTGAATATCTCCCACAATTTTTGAGATATCGATCTCAAATTTAAAATGTACATTTATATTCGCAAAATCTATAAGCCCTGAAATTTTCATCAAGATCGGATGATAAATAGCCGAGTTAAAAATATGTTGCACACTTTTCGGCTGAACCACCTCAGGCATACAGGAAGGCTATTAAACATTTGTTTCCATGAGTAACGGGTATATCGAAGTCGGTTAGAGCCGACTTTAACTTACGCTCTCGTTTTTTTACTTCTTTGATTCTCTCAGCTTTGTTGTTTTCGTTAGCTATTATTTTATATTCTTAAATTCAGCATTTATTTATTTAAGTACAAAAAGAAAACTAAAAAACATAGTACATTATGAAATATTTAACCAAAAAAAAGGAACTAGCCCTCATAAGCAAATTCGTCGTTTGCCTTAACCAGTAATATGTGCTCCAAATTGTTGGAGTTAAAGCCGTTGCGTTGCTCTGCAAATATGTATTTAAGAGCGGAAAACAGTCTTTCAACGCTCACTTGAGTGCATGGAATAGCCAACACCACATATGCTACTTCGGTCAGGGTATTTTTTTGAATTGACCAATATTGCATAATATTTTCATTGATTCCTAGTCTACTCTGTTGTTCATAAGAAAGAAAATCTCTTTCAATTATTTTGCGCTCAGATGATTCATCAGTGCTTGTTTGTTTGTCGAAACGTTGCAAATATGCTTCAAGTGGATCCACGAAACTGTTAACTGAAGTAGACATGGTAGGCGGCGTTGCAGGATTACTTGAACCTTCGGTTGATGACATAACGGTGCTTGATTCGTTTTCTATAAAATAAATAATTTGTGTTTAAGAATATATAAGAAAAAATCAAATATGTTGTTTTATACCTTTCAAAGAAGACAACCGTGTATGTAATGAAATAAAACAGACCTTTGGGTCCTCTAACTTGGTCAGCTGTTAAAGTTGCCTTAATCCGCGGGTCCAAAAACATAGCAGTAATAAATAAATCATTATCGAAAAGCTTAGATTTTCGCGTGTGTACAGCATTTATTAATTTATTATCGACGTCATTTCACTTTTTGGAAGACTTTCAAGCTGCAGCGACACGTTCATAATTTCTATGAATAAATCGCTGTATATCAAATCATGTGACTGCAACCTTATTGAAGCCGTATAAATTATTTTAAAAGTCTTTAGAAATTCGGCAACAAAACTCCAATCGTCATCGCATATATTAAAGGCAGAATTATCTCTACCCACTGAATCAATGAATTCTTTTAACTCCATTAGCCTCTCTAACATGAGATAGGTAGAGTTCCACCTAGTTGGGCAATCTATGATGGGCTTTTTATAGCTCCCATTTTTTAAAAGGTTCAAATATGTTTGGGTTCTTAGTTTTTTGGCGACCGTTCTCAAGATTTCTAATTTGCTCTTAATGTCTTTTGCTTTAATGACGTCCATCACGCAAAGTTGGAGCGTATGAGCTCCACATCGCACGTTTGTTATGTTATCCATAGTGAAATCAATATCAAGATGTAGTTCATTGAGCTCACTAGATTGTATTTCGTCATCCATTTCAATTTCACAATTCGTTTCTTCATTCAAATCTTTGACAGCTTGTACCATATTTTTATTTAATTCCCTGATAGCTTTCACCATATTTGCGCCGTTGTCTGTCGTGACTGTGAATATTTGGTTTAAGTTAATGTCATATTCATTTAAGACTTCTAATATCATTATTTTCAGGTAATCGCTTGTGTGCCGCTCTTTTAGTTCTCTTATAGCGAGCGTTTTTATTTTTATGCAGTTATTGTCAATGTATTGTACATTAATACCAAGCACGCTCAAATGCAGTCGAGTAGCTGCATCTATTTTTAAGGACAGCAATCTACCTTTCAATTGTTCACTTATTTCTTGTTTTAAATTGCAAGAATGCTGTACAATTTTTTCAGTTAAATTATGCTTATTTAATTTCATATTTAGGGCATCAAATACTGGTTTCGTTAAAATTTTAAACGGACGCTCTTCAACCATACGCAGAGGCCTTCCACATTTCGTAAATAATTCCACAATTGCCATTTCTGCTGTTTTTTTATTTATTGTACAAGAAATTTTCAACTCTCCTTTTGTGTTATTTAATGTTTGGCAGCCCTTTTTTTTCATGTACTCGTTGTATATTTCTGTGTGTACACATTTCAAGTGCCGTTCTAAATTGCCTGCATGGCTACTTAAAATTTTTCCATTGCACTTTCCGTTTTTGCAAATTATTTCGTCGTTGCTTGAGACAGCAAATAGCGAACGCAACAAATCATTTTTGGATCGCGGCATTGTGCTCCTCATTATTTTTAAGCTTAACTTCGGCAGGTTAAGTAGAACTAAAAGCCGATCATAACGCATACGATTCATTTGCATATATTTCATTCCCAAACGTTTCAAGGCAGCGCAGCTGTCGCGAGAACAATATTCCAATCGTTTCGTTTGCGCTCTTCGGCAATATAAAGTTAGTGGTTTCGTTTTCCCTGACTATGGCAACCGATACAAAACAAATGAATAGTTTCTTCTCTTTCGCGAACGGTTCGTTAAACGTTCCGTTTGTTTGCCCGCTCTGGCTGAAGGAATGATAAAGATCGGATGAACGATACTCAAGTTATGGCCAAAAAACGGCCAGTTAACACCACCCACCCCCCCACCAACAACCACAGCAACATACCCTAACCGTTCAACACAGGCAATCTTAGTGCGAGAGAGAAAGAGAGAGAGAAGCTTAGAGAGCGCACCGCGTTGTGCGCGGGGTGTTAACTGGCCGTTTGACTCCTGAGCAAATGTGAGTGTAAGGGTACAGAGTATGTTATAGTCGGGCTTGACCGACTTTCTTTCTTGTTATAAATGTTATGTTACTCATTGTAAATGGATTTAAACTAATTTTAGTTTTTAAATATATTTTTTTTCAAGGATCCTCTTAAGATACCTAGAGTATGTGACACGAGGTGGCTGTCTATTGAGCATGCAGTCAAGCGCATTCAAGACCAATGGATTGAATTGAAGTTGCATTTCAACACCACAGCATTGACAGAAATTTGCCACAAAGCTTTAATTTTAAATGACCTGTGCACTGAAGTCAATTATCTTTACTTGCTATTTTCAAAGCCCATTCTTAAAGTAATGCAGCGCATAAATAACAAGTAAGAGCGTTGTAGTCAAGTTTCCCGACTACAAAATACCCTGTTCAATTGAGACAATTGTTTAATAACTTTTGTGTTTTTGCTCGTATCTTATTTTCCTTTTGAGAGTAGTTAGATGTAAGGCCTAGGATAGTATATACGAAGCCACCAGGTTCTAACTTTAAAATTGTGGCTGTGACAGTTTTTTGCGGTTTAAGGGGGGTGGGGGTGGAATTTTCAAAATCTGAAACAAACTTGAACTGGGTACGGTATACACCTATGTGCATGCCAAAATTTGTGTCTCTATCTCTTATGGTCTCTGAGATCGACGCGTTCATAGAGACAGACAGACAGACGGACAGTCGGACATGGCTATATCGACTCGGCTGTTGATGCTGATCAAGAATATATATACTTTATAGGGTCGGAGAAGCTTCCTTCTGGCTGTTACATACATTTGCACAACTTCATGATCCCCTTTTCCCATTTTTAATGGGAACAGGGTATAAAAAGGTCCAATCAAATACCTCCAACCCGACAAAACTATTAGGAGACTTCACCTATGGAATTGATTTCTTACGAACAAAAATAATTCAACCTGATTCCCAAATAAATATTTTGGAAGAAGATTTTGAAGAAGATATCAAAAGAGATTTGTAATTGGGCTACGAGTTTGAGTCTAACTTGCAGAAGTTAAAAAATAAAATTGATGACACAACTGAGCTAACTATCCGCCAACATTGCACTGACTTTGTTATTGAACTCATTACTCAGTTGAAACAAAGGTATAAGAATTGGTGTTGCATAATATTTAAAGTGGATATCTAATAAATTCATTTTCAAATTGTCAATTAACTTTGAAATTTTGAAAAAAAAATTGATGCAGTTTCTGTGGAAAATATTTTACGGGCAAAGAAAGAGCCAATACATCCAATATTGGAGTTAGTTTTGAACGACAGCAATGATATTGAGAAAATTATATCTCAATAAAACACAATTCACCATGTCCAATGGACAAAATAAGGAAACATACTCTGCAGGCAACAAACAATTTTATAATTTGGCTTCATTCGCACTGAGTTTATTGTCGTTGCCATGGTCAAATGCTGAAGTCGAAAGGGTGTTTAGCCAAGTCTATTTGGTGAAAACTAAATTAAGAAATTGGCATCACATTGACACGCTAAATTCGATTTTGGCAATTAGGTTGGTCTTTACTAATTAACAATTACATACAAATATAATTATATTACATTTCTTTCACTCTTCTAGGTTCGGATCACGTCGAAGCGGTGCATGTTGACAAAATTATCAAGTTCCTGATAGTTGCCTTCATTTAATCGGAACGAATGCATCATATCCACACGAAATTGATGCTGATAACGCCACTCTCGATGAAGTGTTATATGAATTAAGTGAAAATAAAGATATTCGTTAAAGCTTTATAATATTAATAAGAAAACATTGTTTGTCCGGTTTTTTTGTCCTTTTAAAAAAAATCTGCCCGTTTTCTGTCATTTTTTCTGGGTTCAACTGTCCTTTTTATACTCTGTACCGAAGGTACATAGAGTATATTAAGTTTGTGCAAAAGTATGTAACAGGGAGAAGGAATCATTTCCGACCCTATAAAGTATATATATTCTTGATCAGTATCAACAGCCGAGTCGATATAGCCATGTTCGTCTGTCTGTCTGTCCGTATGAACGAAGAGATCTCAGAGATGGTAACAGATACAGGTTAAACATGTATGGGACATATATTTCTTATACTTGCAGGCAGATCAAGTTTATTTTCAATTTTTGCCACGCCCCCTCGCGCCCCCGCAATTTGGAAAAAACCTTATATCTCCTACAGTTTTGATGATAGATGGTTCGTACTTTCTAGAGTAGTACTCAAAATTATTTATCGATTTGCTGAAGGAATGATAAATATCGGATGAACGATACTCAAGTTATGAGCAAAAAACGGTCAGTTAACCCCCACCCACCCCACCCATAACCTAAGCATTGCGTTCAGCAGAAGCAATCTTAGTGAGAGAGAGAGAGAGAGAGAGAGAGAGAGAGAGAGAGAGACTTAGAGAGCGCACTGCGTTGTGCGTTGTGTGTTAACTGGCCGTTTGACTCGTGACCAAATGCGAGCTGCGACATTAAGAGTGCAGAGAATGTTATAGTCGGGCTTGACCGACTTTCTTTCTTGTTTTGTGTAGAGGAGTTGGCAACACTGCATGCAACGGATTAGTTGAAACATGCAAAAAAACGAGAATATTCGCCCTGCTAATTAAAACGAAGAACACAACACAGGCCGAAAAACTCTTAAAGCTTACCACCTTCAACGATTTTCCTGTATCAGTTAGCGAACACAAAACTATCAACTACTCCAAGGGAGTAATCTACTTGATTGAGTTACGCAACATCGACGATGATGTAATTTTAAAAGAACTTGAACCTCAAAACGTCTCAGAAATACGAAAAATAATGAAAATGGAAAACAACTCAACTAAAGAAACTGGACTCATCACTATAACTTTCGCATCGCTCACACTGCCAGAGACAATCATGTTTGGATATGAAAGAGTTAATGTACGCCCGTACATACCGCTCCCACTGAGATGCCGTAACTGCCTAAGACTTGGACACCCCATAACCACCTGTAAATCTCCCAAATCATGCATCAACTGCTCCGCCGAACAACACACTGCCTAAAATGAAACCTGCTCCAACGAGAAATTTTGCATCAACTGCAAATATGACTTTATTAATGACAACAAACACAGCCCCATGGACAAATCATGCCCAGCTTTTATAATGCAAAAGGAGTTGACATCAATTAAAACCCTGCAAAAGGTTGATCACAAAACTGCTACCAGAATATACTACACACGACACACCCACCAACCCACGCCATACTCTACAATAGCAGCTAAAAGCTCGACAACACAACCAACAATATTCACTAAACCACCAACTATTATGTCCAATCCATCACAAGCCATGAGCAACACAACCAGCAGCGTCTCTCTTCATAAACACCAACAAAGAAACATAACTTCACACGACGATCTCGAAACACCCATGGACACCACACCAGCGAAAGAACCCTCAGCAACCCCCACACCAAAATCAGCGTCAACAGCCAACTCTTCACTATCTGAAGAACTCAAACTTAGAATCTATACAAATAAGCAAAACACTCTCGCTAAACCTCTAAAATCCAAAGAAAAAAAATGAACAAAAGCCAAAGAAAAAATAAAACAAAAACCCTCCACTCCATAGTGACAGCGACAACGTTTAACCCCTACCGATGACCACAAATCAGCGGGAACGTGTCACATCCACACCCAAATATCATGCAACTGCACCTACCATCAACCAACTGCTCTTTACTACACAAACAAAACTTGAATCTAACAATTTTAACAGTACTCCAATGGAACTTAAACGGTTATATCAATAACTATAATCAGTTGCAAGTCCTCATAAAAAATCACAATCCAAAATTAATATTCCTACTGGAAACACACTGGTTGGGCGTGGCGTATCAGTTGTATGTGTGGCTGCTGGTGCGGGAGGTTGTGGGTTCGATCCCGCCTCGGACCATCTAATCTAAACACACCCGATCACCTTCATCAGCTACTGGCGCCAGCAGTGTGAAGTAACTAGCCATGAAAATGCAAAAATTCTCTCTAACTATTGCAGTTCGGATTCAGCGTTAAACTGTAGGTCCCTTTCTCTTCTGCGCAAAAATTATAAGCACACACGCCAAGAGATTGAGAGATTGAGATCCTGGCCCTCCTGGAGGTGCTGTTTGAGCCAATTTTACTTTACTTTTTTACTGGAAACACACCTCTCCTCTACAAAAAACATACCTATCCCAATTAACTTTACTTTCTACCACGAAAACACTGCCACAAACGGATACGGAGGTGTTGCGCTCCTAATCCATAACTCCATTCAACAACAAAACGTAATCCTTAACGCATTTGATTTCGACACAATAGCAGTAACAGTTCACTCCAAAATTAAGTTCACCATCGCCTCATCATACATCCCGCCCAACAAAACTTTTAAAATTCAAAACCTTAGAAATACTTTCAATAGCCTACAATCACCACTATTATTAACAGGAGACTTTAACAGTTGGCATATGAGCTGGGGCTCCCAAACCAACAACACTGGAGGCAACACTCTTTTCAAATTCATAAGCCAGACTTCTTTAATAACACTCAATAACGGCTCACCAACTCACTTTACCACACATCATTCTTTCACTCACATAGACCTCTCCCTCGCATCACCTTTGCTCACACTTAACTGCAAATGGAATACAGATTACTTCCTCTCCTTTCCACACAAATTCCCCACCAATTTAAAATTAGCAACGTGATACCCAATCCCAAACCAAACATGGACAAAACATCCATCAACTGCTACCGTCCTATATCCCTCAACCCCTGCATCGCTAAAGTGCTCGACAAAATAATATCTAACCGACGATGGTGGCTAGCTACAAACGGCAAGCTACTTGATAGTCGTCAAATGGGGTTCAGAAAGGGGATAACTGTGTCTGATTCTCTAGCTGTGTTAGACTATCAGACCACATCTACCCTGTCAACAAAAAAACAATATTTCCATCATCTCGCTAGATTTCGCCAAGGCCTTCGACAGGGTAGGCATGCACAGTATTTTAGATGAACTAACGGACTGGAAAATAGGACCAAAAATAGCTAACTACATCTTCAACATCCTCACGAATAGAAAAATAACAGTTCTGGCCAACAATGTGTATTCCAACTCCCATCCTTTAGAAAACGGCATTCCGCAAGGTTCCCCCTTATCAATAATTTTATTTGCAATAGCCTTCAATAAACTGAACAAAATAATAGCCAACCACAAAAAATCCGAATTTAGTGCCTATGCCGACGACTACACTATAGTTTACAAACTAAGCAAAACACAGAACCTTCTGAACATAGACCCTCTTTATAATGACATCAACCAATGGTGTAATTATCACGGCTGCAAACCGGTCCGGAACCGATCCCCTGAGAGCCGGTTCGGTGCGGGTTATTTGGGGTTCGCGAACCGGACCATGAACCATGCGCTCTATATTTTTGACTCCTCGAACCTGAACCCGAACCGGACCACTTAATCGAAAAATAAGGTTCTGTTCACCAATTTAATTAATTTCTTCAACGATACATATTTGAAATCGCTGGAGATTTTACTATAAACGATTGCAATTCTAACTAAGCGAAAATAATTTTTGATGTAAAGATAAAGGATGATGATGATAGATTATACGGAAAAAACCGTTTGACCTTATGATGAATCAACTTGACTTTGAACGGACAGTATAGATTACAATTACTACCAAGTGATTTATATTACGCTTGGTTTTCACGACCCGCAATTGTTTGAAAATCTTCAGCAAATCATTGATTATTACTATCTAAGTGCCCCGACAAACATTCTTCTACTATGACTTCAGTACCAGTATTGGCTTCAGTATTCTCAGACCCGAGATTTCATATTTTGCTTACAAAAAACAGTTGCAAAACAACTGACTTAACTTCTGATTGCGAAGAAGAGTAGCTTATAAAAAGAATATAAAGCAATAAAAAATATCAAATATAAAAGCTGTGAATGATGTTATAGATTTCTTTGGAAATTGTCAAAGAGCACATACATTGCATACATCGACAAATGTTTCAAAATTTCAGAAAGGTCATAAAAACGAAGACTCAAAAAAATATTGCCTTTGCTATACTAGCTGTTCCAGCAACTCAGGTATCAGTTCAAGGAGCATTTTCAACATTTAAGCCGTCTGCGCAGTTGCGAAGTAACGAGAAGTAATGTAAAATTTTCATATACAAATTTTGACAGGAGAGAAGACGTAAAATTGTTTGTATGAGATTTTTATTTATTTATTTAATTTATTTATTGGGTTATTATCCCAGTGCAACAAGTTACAACTTATATTTATTACACCAGCCACATTGACATATAACGGTTATTTGGAAGATTGATTTCACTTAGGACTAACAATTGTTTTAGCTTATTAACTAGATATTTTTGTACTTTACTTCTCGTTACTTCACAACTGCGTAGAGGGCTTAGAGATTTTTGTTCCTTCTGATTTAAGAGCTAGTATAGATGAACAGCTCCTGGAAGATATAATGCTAAAATAAAGCAGTTCCTAAAAATTGTTTATGTCAGCTAATGGATTTGATAATTACAATAACTTAAGTATTGAATATTATGATTAAGTATATAAATAGAGAGGTATATAAATTTCATTATCAACGTAGAATTAATAAATCGAAAGTCAAACTATTCTTTTTTGTTCAAGCGAACCAAGGTTCGAACCAAAACCTTGGGTTCAGGGGTTCCAGGAACTGGTCCGCGAACCAAACCTAGGACCTTACAATGGGTTCGAACCCCCGGACCGAATCTTCTGCAGAATTTTAGAGGTTTGCAGCCTTGGTAATTATTCTGGTGTATCTCTTTCAGTTAGGAAGTGCAAACCTTTACATATCTGCAGAAAGACAAATTGTAACTTCACACAACAGTCTAATAGCTTTACACTACAAAATGTGGAATCACTTAAAATTCTTGGAATCACAATAGCTAAAAACTACAGATGGAACCAACACATTGAAAACCTAACTCTTCAACTCTCTAAAAGACTTAACGTAATAAAATGCTTATCCAACAACAAATTTAGTTGTAACATAAATACGATTATATACGTAGTAAAATCTATTATAATGTCCAAAATCGATTACGGCATACACCTCTACGGAAAAGCACCCAAGTCAACACAGAGCAAACTAAGAACGATATACCATTCAGCAATAAGACTCGCTTTTAGCACCTTTCGTACTTTACCAATCCATAACCAGCTACACGAAGCAAATATATTGCCAATAGAATACAGAGTGATATACGCTACACAAAAAAATTTCAAAATTATAATGAATTCTAAACACTCCCCAATAGAAAAAATCTACAACAAAATAACTAAATCCAAAAAAAAACACCATAACTTTCATCTTAACTTCATGACACAATAGAACAATGCAAACAAGTAAGAGCGCTGTAGCCGAGTTTCACGACTACAAAATACCCTGTTCAATTGAGACACACATACAAACACACTCGCATGCACACAACCTCCCAGTCGGACTTTGCAGCATGTGTTTACCAAAATAAGTACATTTGGTGGCTTGAAATTTCACGAAAATAGTCACTACATTATAATTTTGGCATGAAATAAGTCCATTTTTTACCATGACAAACTCACACGTTGTTTTCTCAGCTATTCGAAAGGCTAAGAGTCAGCATATCGTGAAACGGTTCAAAGTCTCTCTCGTTGAGATCGAACACGAAGTAGAATAACGAAGTTAGCCCCGAACGCTTGATGAATGTTGACCAAACGAGAGAGAGAAAACGAACAGATTATGAAGTCAGTTCGATTTCGGCTTTTGCGGAAGAAAGATGTGTTGACCGTGGATATTAATAATAATTATACCCGTTACTCGTAGAGTAAAAGGGTATACTAAAGTCGTGCAAATGTATGTAACAGGCAGAAGGAATCATTTCCGACCATATAAAGTATATGTATTCTTGATCAGCATCAACAGCCGAGTCGATATAGCCATGTCCGTCTGTCCGTCTGTCCGTCTGTCTATATGAACACCTAGATCTCAGAGACTAGAAGAGCTAGAGCAATCAAATTTGAAATGTAGACTCCTATTGTCTGCACGCAGATCAAGTTTATTTTCAATTTTTGCCACGCCCCCTCACGCCCCCGCAATTTGGAAAAAACGTCATATCTCCTACAGTTTTGATGATAGATGGTTCGTACTTTCTAGAGATATCTAGTACTCAAAATTATTTATCGATTTGCTGAAGGAATGATAAAGATCGGATGAACGATACTCAAGTTATGAGCAAAAAACGGTTAGTTAGCACCCCCCACCCACCCCACCCATAACCATTGCATTGCGTTCAGCAGCAATCTTAGTGAGAGAGAGAGAGAGAGAGAGAGAGAGAGAGAGAGAGAGAGAGAGAGAGAGAGAGAAGAGAGAGAGAGAGAGAGAGAGAGAGAGAGAGAGAGAGAGAGAGGGAGAGACTTAGAGAGCGCACTGCGTTGTGTGTTAACTGGCCGTTTGACTAGTAACCAAATTCGAGCTGCGACATTAAGGGTGCAGAGTATGTAATAGTCGGGCTTGACCGAATTTCTGTCTTGTTTATAACCGTTACTCGTTTTACTTTACCCCACTGAGTAACGGGTATACCAAAGTCGAGCAACGCCGACTTTAACTTACGCTCTCGTTTTATAATTACAAATGGGCAAAATATTCTTGGTGAGTATCGAATTAAATTACATCTAATAGCATTTTTGTATTACACAGTACAACACTAATAATTATTATTATCATTAATTTAACAAATTTCTATTTATAAATTTTTTACTTAAAAAAACAAGTGAGCTCTTGTTTAAAAGCTACAAACAACTACACATTTAAAGGCCAAATCGCAAACTATCATCGCTAACATCAGCAACGAAAGCCAACATGAAAGGCACCATGGCGAACATCAATAATATTAATAGAAGTAGACAAAAATTGTTGTTGGCTTAAATTTAAAAAAAAAATGCAAATAAACTCAAATCTTCTTAATTTAATTATGGGGTGACATTTCATACAAAAGTCAGGTGTTCCTCAGCCAACGTCTCAACTCTTCCTACCTACGATATACAAAGTTGGTACATCTGAAGTACTGAGTTTGTAGAGAGAAGAGCAGAACCCGAAGGCTGCCGCGTGACGTCACCCAAACGGTTAACGGTTACAACAACAACCCCTGAGTTTTACGGCGTTGCTTAACAAAAGCGAATGGGAACTTTCAGGTTTCTCATGCCTACTGACGTGAGAAGAAGGCATGAAATATGTACTTTTGGCATGCATACAAGTCCGACTGGGCAGTCGGACTTTGCAGTATGTGTTTACAAAAGTAAGTACATTTTGTGGCATGAATTTTCACGAAAATAGTCACTACATTATTTTTATACTCTGTACCGAAGGTACATAGAGTATATTAAGTTTGTGCAAAAGTATGTAACAGGGAGAAGGAATCATTTCCGACCCTATAAAGTATATATATTCTTGATCAGCATCAACAGCCGAGTCGATATAGCCATGTCCGTCCGTCCGTCCGTCCGTCCGTCCGTCCGTCCGCATGAACGAAGAGATCTCAGAGATGGTAAGAGATAGAGGTTTGACATGTATGGGGCATATATTTCTTATACTTGCAGGCAGATCAAGTTTATTTTCAATTTTTGCCACGCCCCCTCCCGCCCCCGCAATTTGGAAAAAACGTCATATCTCCTACAGTTTTGAAGATAGATCGTTCGTACCTTCTAGAGATACCTTGTAAATAAAATTATTTATCGATTTGCTGAAGGAATGATAAAGATCGGATGAACGATACTCAAGTTATGAGCAAAAAACGGCCAATAAACACCCAGCACCACCCCACCCACCACCGCAGCATTCTATTGAACGTCAATCTTAGTGAGAGAGAGAGAGAGAGAGAGTGAAACTTAGAGATGAGCGCGTATAACTCGTGAGCAAATGCGAGCTGAGACGTTAAGGGTACAGAGTATGTTATAGTCGGGCTTGACCGACTTTCTTTCTTGTTTTAGCATGAAATAAGTCATTTTTTTACCATGACAAACTCACACGTTGTTTTCTCAGCTATTCGAAAGGCTAAGAGTCAGCATATCGTGAAACGGTTCAAAGTCTCTCTCGTTGAGATCGAACACGAAGTAGAAAAACGAAGTTAGCCCCGAACGCTTGATGAATGTTGACCAAACGAGAGAGAGAATACGAAAACGAGAAGGCCAAGCTAACTTCGTCTGGGCCGAAGTTTTTATACCCTTGCAAATGCAAATGTCACAGTTTAAGACGGCTTACAAAAAAATCAAACATTTTTCTAACTAAAACCCATTTTCCGACAGAAAAACTTCTGATTTCGACCAAATTTCGCGAATCTTTTTGAAAACAAATCAAATTAACAATCGCCGAGTTTGAGAACGATAAAATTGAAAACAAAAAAGTTTTTCTCACTAAGACTCAATTTCCGCCCGATCGGCCCTATGGCAGCCTTAAGATATAGTCATCCGATTTCGACCCAATTTTGCAAATCTATTTGAAAGCATATAAAATCAGTCATCAGCGAGTTTAAAGACGCTAACATAAAAAACAAAACATAATTTCTTACTTAGAATCATTTTCGACCGATCGGTCATATGGCAACCATAAGATATAGTCACCCGATGTCGATCAACTTTTTCAAATTAGTTTGAAAGCGTTTAATATTAAGAACCACCGACTTTAAGAACGATTTACTTGAAAACAAAAAAGTTTTTTTCACTAAGACCCATTTTCCGACCGATCGGTCCTATGGCAGCTATAAGATATAGTCATCCGATCCGGTCGGTTCCGACATATTAGCAGCGTGCAGTTAAAAAGAAGAGCTCTGTGCAAAATTTCAGCTCGATAGCCTTAAAACTGAGAGACTAGTTTGCGTAGAAACAGACGGACAGCGACAACAGACAGTCGGACAGACAGACATACAGACGACGGATAAAGCTCAATGATTCAGCTCGTCCCCTGATCAAGAATATATATATACTTTATGGGGTCGGAAATAAATATTTCTATGCGTGTCAAACTTCTGGGCAAAATTATAATACCCTTTGCAAGGGTATAAAAATTATGAAGCCAGTTCGATTTCGGCTTTTGCGCAAAAAAGATGTGTTGACCGTGAGTATTAATAATAATTATACTCTGTACCGAAGGTACATAGGTTAGGTTAGGTTAGGTTGCAATGGTTGAAATGGGTGAGAATCCCATTTCATCACTTAGGCCAATGAAGGCCCGTTGTGTTACCATATAACCCTTTCTACGCTGCGATCGTAGAGGGAGGGTCTTTCCCGTTAAACCATTTAGAAAATATCACAAATTTGAGTAGAGAGGCTAGATCTATTTCAGAGATGTCTGACAGATCGTTTAGAAAGGGACGACCCAAAACTGTGAGTCGCCTTCTGCTAAGAGCTGGGCAATGACAGAAGAGGTGTTGTAGACTCTCCTCCTCGTCCACTGAATTGCAGCTTCTACAGAAGTCATTGTGTCTGATGCCGAGCCTAGCGGCGTGTCTACCTATTAGGCAATGTCCAGTAAGGGCCCCTACTAGTAGGGAAATATGCAGTCTTTCTAGACGGAGTAACGCCCTAGATTTTTTAATACTAAGAGTAGGCCATGTAAGCCTAGATACTTCACATGTGTGTATTGTTTGCCATCGATTCATGGTTATTCGATGAGTAGTTTCCTTTGTTTGTAGCTTAAAGGTCGCAAGAGGCACCCCTATGTTGCTCTTATCCGGTAAGAGCTGAGTGGTGGTGCCAAGTCTGGCGAGGTGGTCGGCCATCTCGTTGCCTTCAATGTTGCAGTGTCCAGGCACCCAAACGAGATTAATTTCGAAGTGCTGAGCCATCTCATTAAGAGATTTGCGGCACTCCGTAAGAGTTTTGGTATTGTTGATATAACCGTCAAGGGCTTTTAATGCAGCTTGACTATCTGAAAAAATGAATACTTTACTTCCTTGGATTGCGAGGGTTCCCAGAAGGTTGGTAGCCTCCTGGATGGCTACAACCTCTGCTTGGAAAACACTACAATGGTCAGGAAGCCGAAATGAAGTTTCGATCCCGAGCTCTGGACTGAAGACTCCTCCTCCTACCTGTCCACCCAGTTTGGAGCCATCAGTGTAAAAGTTTATGGCATTCGGTTTGCAGTGAGGTATTGAGTTCCAGTCCAGTCGACTCGGTATGGTGACTTTATACATGGTGGTAAACGTTATTGTTGGGATGCAGTAGTCAAGCGTTGGCGGTACCGCCACTTGATGCAGAAGTATAGAGGAGTGGCCAGAGTTACTATCTTTCCAGGTACCGCTTTCTCTCAGCCTGAGAGCGGCGTTACTGGCGATTTCTCTACCCAGAAGATCTAGAGGCATAAGGTGTAACATTATGTTAAGTGCATCTGTTGGGGTTGTACGCAATGCACCAGTCATGCATAATGCAGCACTACGTTGAACTTTGGTTATGGTTCTGAGGACGGAAGGTTTCCCCAGAGCCGTCCACCATACGATGATTCCGTATAGTAGTATTGGACGTACAACGGCTGTGTACAGCCAGTGTACTATTTCCGGGGAAAATCCCCATTTACGACCAATCGCACGTTTGCACGAGAAAAGTGCAGTATTAGCTTTTTTGATACGTTCAGTTATGTTTTCGTTCCAATATAATTTTTTGTCCAACACTACACCAAGGTATCTTGCAGAATCGCTAAATTTTAGGTGTGTGTTGTTTAGTCGTGGGGGTGTTAAATTTGGTATCTTATACTTGCGGGTAAAGAGAACGAGTTCAGTCTTGGTTGGATTGACTCCAAGACCACTTTGTGTCGTCCAATTTGAAAGTGTTGAGAGTGCATCCTCCATCAGGTTGCAGAGAGTGTGGGGAAATTTGCCTTTTGTGATTATGGCAACGTCATCCGCGTACGCTATCACCGTGTGTCCTCGCAATTCCATTAGTCGCAACAATTCGTTGACTGTTACCACCCAAAGGAATGGCGAAAGAACACCTCCTTGAGGAGTGCCTCTACTTACATATCTTCGTGCGCAGGCATCTCCTAGTTGCGAGCTAACCACTCTGCTTGTAAGCATGAGTCGGATGAACTCCACCAGGGGTGCCTCCACATTTAGATTTGTCAAGGCAGAGGTGATAGCGTTGGGGAGAACATTGTTAAAGGCACCCTCGATGTCGAGGAATGCCGTAAGCGCATATTCTTTTGCCTCGAGTGACTTCTCAACTTTCGAGACAAGAGAGTGGAGTGCTGTTTCTGTTGACCTTCCCTTGCTGTATGCGTGCTGCGCTGGGGACAGAGTGGATGGGTCTATTGTCTGCCTTAGATGGGCATCTAGTAGTCTCTCTAGTGTTTTGAGGAGAAAAGATGACAGGCTGATCGGCCTGAAGTCATTTGGTCTGACATGCGAGGCTTTTCCTGCCTTTGGTATGAAAACCACTTTTATATCTTTCCACAGTGTGGGTATATACTGTAATCGAAGGCAGCAGACAAAGATTGTCTGAAGCCATGCAATTATTTGTGGTAGTGATTGTTGAAGCTGAGCGGGAAAGATTCTATCTGGCCCGGGTGATTTGTAGGGCTGAAAAGTGTTCACAGCCCACTTAATTCGATGTTCAGTTACTATATCACTTATGTGACTTAGCGTGTCACCTCTAGGTGCCTCTATGGGCTCCAAAGATGTTGAACAGCCAGGAAAATGTGCTTCCAGAAGTAAATTGAGGGATTCAGAGCTGGAGTCAGCCCAAGTTCCATCAGGATATTGTAGGAGTCCCGGAGGGGTTGGTGAACTCGCTAAAATTTTTCGAAGTCTTGATGCTTCGGAGGTCGATTCAATACTGGTTCAGAAATTTGCCCACGAGCGTCGTTTGGCTTTCCGCATTGCACTTTTATAGTCTCGTAACTTGGCTTTATACATCTCCCAGGATGAATCCAGGTTAGTGTTCTTAGCTGAGTTGAATGTCTTTCTACACTCTTTCCTTAGTATCTCCAGGTCTTTAGACCACCAGGGGGGCTTATGGTGAATTTTGTACTTAATATGTGGGCATGATTTGTCAAGTGCCTTAGTGCATGTCGTTGTAAATATGTGGACTATTTCATCTAGTTGTTCCGCATTCACAGGTCTGAATTGCGGAGCTGCATCTAGATTTTTCACTATAAGAAAGTACATAGAGTATATTAAGTTTGTGCAAAAGTATGTAACAGGGAGAAGGAATCGTTTCCGACCCTATAAAATATATATATTCTTGATCAGCATCAACAGCCGATTCGATATAGCCATGTCCGTCTGTCCGTCTGTCCGTCCGTCCGTCTGTCCGTCCGTCTGTCTGTCCGTCCGTCCGTATAAACGAAAAGATCTCAGAGATGGTAAGAGATAGAGGTTTGACATGTATGGGGCACATATTTCTTTTACTTGCAGGCAGATCAAGTTTATTTTCAATTTTTGCCACGCCCCCTCCCGCCCCCGCAATTTATAAAAAAACGTCATATCTCCTACAGTTTTGAAGATAAATCGTTCGTTTCTTCTAGAGATACCTTGTAAACTATCTATCGATTTGCTGAAGAAATGATAAATATCGGATGAACGACACTCAAGTTATGAGCAAAAAACGGCCAGTAGACACCCACCACCCCCACCCATCACCACAGCATTCTATTGAACGGCAATCTTAGTGAGAGAGAGAGAGAAGAGAGAGAGAGAGAGTGAAACCTAGAGATGAGCGAGTATAACTCGTGAGCAAATGCGAGCTGCGACTTTAAGGGTACAGAGTATGTTATAGTCGGGCTTGACCGACTTTCTTTCTTGTTTTATAATTACAAATGCGCAATATATTCTTGGTGAGTATCGAATTCAATTACATTTAGGGATTTTATAGCATTTATGTATTATTATTATCATTCATTTACCGAAATTCTATTAATAAGTTTTTACTCAAAACAGGTCACTTGTTTCAAAGCTACAAACAATTACACATTTAAAGGACAAATCGCTTACTTTCATCGCTTACATCAGCAACGAAAGCCAACATGAAAGGCACCATGGCGAACATCAATAATAATAATAGAATTAGACGAAAATTGTTGATGGTTTAAATATTAAAAAAGTTTGCTAATAAACTCAAATCTATTTAATTTAATTATGTGGTGACATCTCATGCAAAAGTCGGTGTTTCTCATCCAACGAATCACGTCTTCCTACCTACGATATACAAAGTTGGTACATCTGAAGTACTGAGTTTGAAGAGAGAAAAGCAGAACCCGAAGGCTGCCGCGTGACGTCACCCCAACGGTTAACGGTTACAACAACAACCCCTGAGTTTTACGGCGTTGCTTAACAAAAGCGAATGGGATCTTTCAGGTTTCTCATGCCTACTGACGTGAGAAGTAGGCATGAAATATGTACTTCTGGCATGCATACAAGTCCGACTGGGTAGCGTTGCATTAAGAAAGAATTTGTATTCTGTTTATTACCTAACAAAGACGCTTAAAGGTCATTCATTGCCCAAAATTTTAAGTCACACATTACCTAAAGAGCATATTTATTGACTAAAATATAGGCCTTTCCATTACCTAAAAACCCGTTTTAAGGTCATACTTTGCCTAAAATTTTATCTAAAAATCAAATTTACTGCCTAGAACGAGAGAGTAAGTTAAAGTCGGCTCTAACCGACTTCGATATACCCGTTACTCATGAAAACAAATGTTTAATAGCCTTCCTGTGTGCCTGAGGTGGGTCAGCCGAAAAGTATGCAACATTTTTTTAACTCGGCTATTTATCATCCGATCTTGATGAAAATTTCAGGGCTTATAGATGTTGCGAATATAAATCTAAGTTTTAAATTTTGTGGGAGTTATTCAACATTTTTATACCCGTTACTCGTAGAGTAAAAGGGTATACAAAAGTCGTGCAAATGTATGTAACAGGCAGAAGGAATCATTTCCGACCATATAAAGTATATATATTCTTGATCAGCATCAACAGCCGAGTCGATATAGCCATGTCCGTCTGTCCGTCTGTCCGTCCGTCCGTCTGTCTGTATGAACACCTAGATCTCAGAGACTAGAAGAGCTAGAGCAACCAATTTTGAAATGTAGACTCCTATTGTCTGCACGCAGATCAAGTTTATTTCAAATTTTTGCCACGCCCACCCCCTCCCCAACAATAAAAAATGTTGAATAACTCCCACAATTTTTGAGATATCGCTCTCAAATTTAAAACTTACATTTATATTCGCAACATCTATAAGCCCAGAAATTTTCATCAAGATCGGATGATAAATAGCCGAGTTAATAAATGTTGCATACTTTTCGGCTGTCCCACCTTAGGCACACAGGAAGGCTATTAAACATTTGTTTTCATGAGTAACGGGTATATCGAAGTCGGCTAGAGCCGACTTTAACTTACGCTCTCGTTTATTGTGGGGGCGGGAGTGGGCGTGGCAAATTTTGAAATAAACTTGATCTGCGTGCAGACAATAGGAGTCTACATTTCAAAATTGGTTGCTCTAGCTCTTCTAGTCTCTGCGATCTACGTGTTCATTCAGACAGACGGACATGGCTATATCGACTCGGCTGTTGATGCTGGTCATGAATATATATACTTTATATGGTCGGAAATGATTCCTTCTGCCTGTTACACACAGTTGCTCGACTTTAGTATACCCTTTTACTCTACGAGTAACGGGTATAATAACAAAAGTTACTTTCGTGTAACCGGCCGCTATATAGATAGCAATCTACATCGTCATTCTCTCGTGCTCGCATATAAGCTCGTGCGATTTTCCCACACACATGAAATAATTGCTACTATATTAGCTGAAGTTCATAGCGGCCACCCAGTCGGACTTGTATGCATGCTAGAAGTACATATTTCATGCCTACTTCTCACGTCAGTAGGCATGAGAAACCTGATAGTTCCCATTCGCTTTTGTTAAGCAACGCCGTAAAACTCAGGGGTTGTTGTTGTAACCGTTAACCGTTTGGGTGACGTCACGCGGCAGCCTTCGGGCTCTGCTCTTCTCTCTACAAACTCAGTACTTCAGATGTACCAACTTTGTATATCGTAGGTAGGAAGAGATGAGACGTTGGCTGAGGAACACCTGACTTTTCTATGAGATGTCACCACATAATTAAATTAAATTGATTAGAGTTTATTAGCAAACTTTTTAATATTTAAGCCAACAACAATTTTCGTCTATTTATATTATTTATTAATACTAATATTCGTCTATTAATATTATTTATGTTCGCCTTGGTGCCTTTCAAGTCGGCTTTCGTTGCTGATGTAAGCGAGGAAAGTTAGCGACTTGGCCTTCAAATGTGTAGTTGTTTGTAGTTTTTAAACAAGTGACCTGGCTTAAGTAAATATTTATTAATAGAATTTTGGTAAATAAATGATAATAATAATACATAAATGCTATAAAATCCCTAGATGTAATTAAATTCGATACTCACCACGAATATATTGCGCATTTGAAATTATAAAATTATTATTAATATTCATGGTCAACACATCTTTTTTGCGCAAAAGCCGAAATCGAACTGACCTCATAATTTTATTCGTATTTGCTCTCTCGTTTGGTCAACGTTCATCAAGCGTTCGGGGCTAACTTCGTTTTTCTACTTCGTGTTCGATCTCAACGAGAGAGACTTTGAACCTTAGCCTTACGAATAGCTGAGAAAACAACGTCTGAGTTTGTCATGGTAAAAAATTGACTTATTTCATGCCAAAAAAATAATGTAGAGACTATTTTCGTGAAATTTCATGGCACTAAATGTACTTACTTTTGTAAACACATGCTGGAAAGTCCGACTGGGCAGCTGCCTGCATGTAGTGGTAGTAACTTTAAAATTGTGGCTCTGACAGATTTTTGCGGTTTAATGGGGGAGGGGGGGAAATTTTCCAAATCTGAAACAAACTTGATCTGGGTACGGTATACACCTATGTGCATGCCAAAATTTGTGTCTCTATCTCTTATGGTCTCTGAGATCGACGCGTTCATACAGACAGACGGACAGACAGACAGACGGACATGGCTATATCGACTCGGCTGTTGATGCTGATCAAGAATATATTTACTTTATAGGGTCGGAGAAGCTTCCTTCTGGCTGTTACATACATTTGCACAACTTCATGATCCCCTTTTCCCATTTTTAATGGGAACAGGGTATAAAAAGCATTCGCTGCGGCTCCTGTGGCAGGCTGCCTTTCAGTTTCTTTGGTTGTTGGTGTCCTCGATATTCTGCGTGATTCCTTGTATTGCTGCTTTGTGGTTTGTTGTGGTTTCTCTGTTCCTGTGTCTGGCCGCATTCGCCCCACTCGAGCTTAGGTGAAGCTGCAAAACGAATTGGTATTTTTCGCCGTCATGTAGAAGGCCTTGCTCTGTAAGAAGAGTTTCTCCTATTTCAAGATCATATCGTCCAGCTTCTCACCATGCTCCAGCACCGCTTCAATGGTGTCCTTGAGTATGATTTTTGTCTCGTCCAAATCATTTTGCATTTTAGTCCGCCTCCACGGGATCCTGAAATTCGGCTTAAAATGTGTACAATCCCTCAAAAGCAATCGTGGCCCCTGAACCATTCGGCCCTTGCTCCGACGAGACTTTGGCCGTGAAATCGTCGTGTATCTTGGTGATCAGTGTGTGGGCTACTCGATGCGGATACTCGTGATCGGCAATCAGCAGACAGACCAGATTATCGACCCGCACAAAGACATGGCACATGTAAGCGTCCACGTTGGAAAAAAGAGAGGGCCTGCAAGTCGTTTGCTGTCTTCAGCAAACGAGCTTCGCTGGCAGTTTGTGGAAGATGCACAGTGCGAACAGCTTGACCATATTTCACCGTTTTCTCTCTGGTCACAGGTCAGATGCGGGCTCGGTCTGCTACAGATTTCAATGTTACAATTTCTAGAGTATACTGTTGCTTTGGCAGGTGGGCTTTAGGTAAATGTAAGGCATAGACGTGTGGGGGTTGGTTTGAAAAAAACAAGAAAGAAAGTCGGTCAAGCCCGACTATAACATACTCTGTACCCTTACACTCGCATTTGCTCAGTAGTCAAACGGCCAGTTAACACCCCGCGCACAACGCGGTACGCTCTCTAAGTTTCTCTCTCTCTCTCTCTTTCTCTCTCGCACTAAAATTGCCTGTGTTGAACGGTTAGGGTATGTTGCTGTGGTTGTTGGTGGGGGGATGGGTGGTGTTAACTGGCCGTTTTTTGCCTATAACTTGAGTATGGTTCATCCGATCTTTATCATTCCTTCAGCAAATCGATAAATAATTTTGTTTACAAGGTATCTCTAGAAGGAACGAACGATCTATCTCCAAAACTGTAGGAGATATGAAGTTTTTTCAAAATTGCGGGGGCGGGAGGGGGCGTGGCAAAAATTGAAAATAAACTTGATCTGCCTGCAAGTATAAGAAATAAATGTCCCATACATGTCAAACCTCTATCTCTTACCATCTCTGAGATCTCTTCGTTCATAAGGACGGACGGACGGACAGACGGACGGACGGACAGACGGACGGACGGACAGACGGACAGACGGACATGGCTATATCGACTCGGCTGTTGATGCTGATCAAGAATATATATACTTTATAGGGTCGGAAACGATTCCTTCTCCCTGTTACATACTTTTGCACAAACTTGTTTGTTGCACTAATTCCACTTTTGGCCTGTTTCTGAAATTATTGTGCCAAGGCACATTGGATGCGCATCACACACTTTGAACTTAGTTGTCACGAAAGATGATGAATAGGCTCTACAATTCTTACTTAGCGCCAGCAACGGCAATTTGGAACAGTTTTCATGACATCATGAAAGAATGTTACTGACACTATCGCTATGGCTATTAATCTTTTGCAGGGCGAATCTCGTTGTTATTTAACGAGTCGTTACCCTTATGGTGTCCAGATACCCAGATGAGGTGGATGAGGCGGAGATGCTGAGCGATCGCATTTAAGAATCTACGGCATTCCGCGAGCGTCTTGGCGTTATTGGTGTAAGAGTCAAGAGCCCTTAGAGCTGCTTGACTATCTGAGTAAATGTATATGTTCCCTTCTTCGATCATGAGTGTGCTAAGGTATTTGGCGGCTTCCTAAATGGCCACCAATTCTGCTTCGTACACACTGCAATGATCAGGGAGCCGTAATCTACAGAGTTTAATGGAAGGAGGATTTCTTTAACTCGTGGAAAGTTCGAGTGGGTAGAACCATAACGGCAGACTGAAATGGAACACTCCGTGGGCAAGTATCGCATGTTGATACTCACACTCAAGGCCATGAAACGTTCTACCTCTGCTGCTCTCATAGTTTATCTAACCAATCTTCACTATAAAAGGGTAAACGAGCTTAAGCAAGCCCTGGTCAAGTTTTTTACTTGATACTTTACTTGATAGCCCAGGGTGAATCCAGCTCTGGTGCTTTGGCTCTGATGCATTGCCTGAAGTTTGAACCCAATGGAGGTAACTGTGCACGCTTGTATCTGTTAATAGAGGAGGATTTACCACCTTTTTCACTGACGGAACCCTTCTATGATGAACAACTCTCAAAGGATTTGGACCATTAATGTCTACGAAGGTGGCAAATGGGGTGGCTATGTGGTAGAGCAGGCCTATTTCAATACCCAGCGGCGCAGAGCTCAACGTGTTCTGGGGAAACGCCTGACGAAAAAGTAATGCAATACAAGATAGTAATCGAAAAAAAAACAGACTGCGAACATTCTGCATTACAATTTTTAAAGAATTTACGCATTCGTAATGGGATACATGCGGCTCTAGCATACAAATAGGTAGCAGGATTCTCTACTTATTGACAAGCAATCGGGGTTCCGAAAAAAGCGAAGCTGCTCCACTGTTGTAACGAAAATCTACATACGTCGTAATCTGGACAAAAGCCATGTCACACTTTTAACATTGTTGGACTACAGTAAGGCGTTTGATATGGTAAGTCACAAAATACTGTGCGCAAAGTTAAACAAACTCTACAACTTCTCCAACACAGCAACGAAACTCATGAAATCATACCTTAGTGATAAGCAACAAGCTGTAGTCACACAATCGGAGTTCTCTTCCTTTCTGACCGTGGTGTGACTGTGGTGTTCCACAGGGTTCTGTCCTGGGACCCTTCTCTTTTCAATATATAATATGTTAATGACCTGCCACATGTCTTGTCTAAATGTGAAATGTATGTTAGTGCTCCGTTAAGAAATATTAGTGAATGTGTCCATCATTGTAATGATGCATCATTGTAATGATGAGCTGGAGCTTGTAAGCAAATGGGCTAAGAGCAACGGTCTTAAAATAAACGCAATTAAATCAAAATGCCTAGTTATTTATAAAAAGAAATATGACACGAGTAGTTTACAGCAGCTAAAGATTGATGGATCCGTTATCAAATATACTGAAAGGGCATCAAATTTAGGATTATAGGATGACCATATAAGAAAGGCAATTGGGAAAACATATGCTACTATTAGACGGTTAAATCTGACGAAGCAATACATCCCCACACATATAAGAGACCTGATTGCAAAGTGCATATAATACCATCGCTGCTATGTGGTAGTAGCAAGTAGCAAACATAAATTAAATGTTTACTGGCCGTTTTTTGCTCATAACTTGAGTATCGTTCATCCAATCTTTATCATTTCTTCAGCAAATCGATAAATAATTTTGTGTACAAGGTATCTCTAGAAGGTACAAATCTATCTTCAAAACTGTAGGAGATATGACGTTTTTTCCAAATTGCGGGGGCGGGAGGGGGCGTGGCAAAAATTGAAACTAAACTTGATCTGCCTGCAAGTATAAGAAATATATGCTCCATACATGTCAAACCTCTAACTCTTACCATCTCTTAGATCTCTTCGTTCATGCGGACGGACGGACGGACGGACAGACGGACAGACAGACAGACAGACAGACAGACGGACATGGCTATATCGAATCGGCTGTTGAAGCTGATCAAGAATATATATACTTTATAGGGTCGGAAACGATTCCTTCTCCCTGTTTCATACTTTTGCACAAACTTAATATACTCTATGTACCTTCGGTACAGAGTATAAAAAAAAACCATATAAATTGTTTATATTGTAAGAGTTATATTCAATGTTAAATGTTTAGTTTAAATTAATAACCCAATCGACTGTTGTCTTCGTAATTGTAATAGTGATTAGTGCTTCCAAATAAGTCCTGTACATCTAGCACTAAGAAGAAATATCAAATTAATAAATAAATAAACATCCCTTATTACTAGTAATGCAGGCTGTGGGTACCCCGTTTACAAAGCGGACATGCTTATGAAAAAGTAAAGCAGATTGTATGGGATTATTTCCTTCAAACTGATGGCAAAGTAACGTAGGAGTAATCTATTATGTAATGGCAATTTGCGTCGCTGAGTACCTTGGTCAAAGAAGATCTCAGCTCTCTCAAATGGATAGAGAGTCCACGTGGCTAATATCCCACACACTTTGAATCCTGCACGGTGTACCATGCCCCACTCAATTTTCGTGATGTAATGTTGGCCTCGGGCAAACTGGGAGTAGATGATTTGCCGGGTGATCTGGTCTATAAGGATTGTGTTTTGGGTCTAGAGTTTGCCGGACGCGATTCACAGGGTGCGCGTTTAATAGCCATGGTTTCAGCTTGATGGCTGGCCACCAATTGTCTGGCTAGTCTGAATCTGATGTGGAAAATTCCGCAAAAGTGGTCCATGACAGAGGCCACTACGGTGCCCTATGTGTACTCTACCATCTACTATGCTTTGATGGTGCGTTGCCATTTAAAGATGAACGCATACTGAAACACGCCGGCTCCGGAGTGAGAGATGCCGGCCATCACTTGTGGTGGAGAATCATTTTCGGTATGCTTCTCCAGTGTTGCCCAATGTTCACACCAGTCGCTCCCAACATTCGCAGCCTTTAAGCCCTATTGGCTCCCCAGGCTGCCGTTTCAACTTGCTACTGTTGCGGCCACCTACCAGCCACGTGTAAGTCCATATTCACCTAATTGTTCCGCCACTAATACGCCCGGCGAGTATGCTCCAGCTCCAGTTCATGGAGCTGACTGTGACTAAGACTATAACTTCTGGTTTAGTGAGCGTCCCGACTAATTCGTCTGTCAATGTCCGTCTGTCCGTCCGTATGAACAAACAGATTTTAGAGATGGTAAGAGATAGAGGTAAATTTCTTATACTTGCAGGCAGATCAAGTTTATTTTCAATTATTGTCCCGCCCCCTCCCGCCCCCGCAATTTTGAAAAAACGTCATATCTCCCAATGTTTTGTAGATACATGGTTTGTGCCTTCTAGAGTATCAAGATTATTTATCGATTTTCTGAAGAAATGACAAAGATCGGCTGAACGATACTCAAGCTATGACACAATCAAAATTCGCAGCCGCAGCGCAGCCGCAGCGCAGGAACAGTGTACATATAATATATTACAGTCGGGCTTTACCGACTTTCCTACTAATTTCTGTTACAGTTGTTGTTGTTGAACAGCTCCCTAATTCAAAGGGCATAGCCGGATTTGTAAGGGAACCAGTAGAGGTGTCAAACCATCGATGGTTTGACAAATCGATTATTTCGATTTTCCCCCTGAAAAAATTGATTTTAATCGATTTTGCAAACAAATTTTTGCAATGCAAAGTTCGAATACCATTTTTGCTGGTAGTTTGAAAAATAAGCAAATTTGTATTTTTAAATTTAAATAAACTTTAGTATATTAGCTTCAGTGTATTTCCGATTATGTATGTACATTATATTAATATGAGTATCAAACAAACTTATAAAATATAATAATTATTATATATTATATAATATAATATATAAGTTAATTATATATTAATAACAGCTAATATTTCCGCATCAGTGTTTTTTTTTTGGGATATGAGATCCTTGACATTATAAATTCATATTTTTGTTGAGAAACATCAACATATTAATTTTTTTTGGTTATAGCCGGCATCTTCGATCCGAAATATTTTGGCCAGCTTTGCTAAAGGCCCTTTCAGATTCAGCCGAAGTAGCTGGCACACAAAGAAACTTTTTCGCCACATGTTGCGCACACAGCAATTTGTTCCTGCGAAATAAATGATTTATTAATTTTAAATTTATATAAGAAGACATTTAAAAATATATTACCTTCCAAAATGAAACAGGATCAGCGTTCAGCTGCTCGTGCAATACGCAAATGATGGGAATTATTAATAAAACTGTAACGGTTTTGTTCGCCGATACCTGTTTTGTAGCCTTATAAAAAGGTGATAAAATGCGGCATACTTCTTCTAAAACTTGAATTTCATCCGCTGATAATGGAGTCGGAGCTTTACTCGTTTTGAGAAGAACCGCAACAATCGCTTCTTTTACAAGTATTATGAGCTCAATCATAATAAATGCGCGGTTCCAAAGCGTCGGCACCTCTTGGATTAGCCCATATGGTTTATCACAATCTTGCACCTCTTTCAGCTTCTCATTAGCAATTGTGCTGCTCTTAAAAAAATGCGACAATCCTTTTGCACTTGCTCAGCAGAGGTGACAATAACTCAGACTTAAGTAGTTCCTGAACCAGTAGATTGATTGTGTGCGCAAAACAAGGTAGATGCGTTAACTGGCCGTTTTTTGCCCATAACTTGAGTATCGTTCATCCGATCTTTATCATTCCTTCAGCAAATCGATAAATAATTTTGTTTACAAGGTATCTCTAGAAGGAACGAATGATCTATCTCCAAAACTGTAGGAGATACATGTCAAACCTCTATCTCTTACCATCTCTGAGATCTCTTCGTTCATACGGACAGACAGACGGACGGACGGACAGACGGACAGACGGACATGGCTATATCGAATCGGCTGTTGATGCTGATCAAGAATATATATACTTTATAGGGTCGGAAACGATTCCTTCTCCCTGTTACATACTTTTGCACAAACTTAATATACTCTATGTACCTTCGGTACAGAGTATAAAAATATGCACAAATATTATAGACGCTTACCTTCTGCTTCTGACGCGCGACAAAGTGCTAGAGAAGGAAAACACTGATGGGTATGACACAAAAAGCGTGAAAAATCGATTGTGTCCCAAAAATAATCGACGTTTACAAAAACCCGAAAAATCGATTATAATCGATGGTGCCATCGATTGTTTTATACCTCTAGGAACCAGCCCCCAATGCTAATAATTTTTTAAGTATGCATTTTTAAAGGACATCAACAGAAATTAATTTACCGATTTTTATACTCTGTACCGAAGGTACATAGAGTATATTAAGTTTGTGCAAAAGTGTGTAACAGGGAGAAGGAATCGTTTCCGACCCTATAAAGTATATATATTCTTGATCAGCATTAACAGCCGAGTCGATATAGCCATGTCCGTCTGTCCGTCCGTCCGTCCGTATGAACGAAGAGATCTCAGAGATGGTAAGAGATAGAGGTTTGACATGTATGAGACATATATTTCTTATACTTGCAGGCAGATCAAGTTTATTTTCAATTTTTGATACGCACCCGCCCCCGCAATTTGGAAAAAAACGTGTATCTTCCACAGTTTTGATGATAGATGGTTCGTACCTTCTAGAGATATCTAGTAATCAAAATTATTTATCGATTTGCTGAAGGAAAGATAAAGATGAACGATACTCAAGCTATGAGCAAAAAACGGCCAGTTAACACCTACCACCCCCCCACCCATAACCACAGCAACATACAATAACCGTTCAATAGAGGCAATCTTAGTAAGAGTGAAAGAGAGAGAGAAACTTACGAAAAACGCTCTAATAGTTTCTCTCTCTCTCTCTCTCACTAAGATTTCTTCTCTTGAACGGAACGTTGTGGTTATGCGTGACTGTGGTGGCGGGGGTGGGGGGTGTTAACTGGCCGTTTGACTCGTGAGCAAATGCGAGTGTAAGGGTACAGAGTATGTTATAGTCGGGCTTGACCCACTTTCATTCTTGTTTTATACTTCTAGTACCATCCCAAAATTTTTAACATGGATTTCTATGTGCGTCAAAATAGCGTCGGATATTTAGCGTCGAATTGGAACGATGGAATATGGAACATTTTAAAATTTTTTATTTTTTTAATTTCTCTGTATTTATACAAAAAAATAAAGATCTGTAAATGCAAAATTGTTGAGAAATGCAAGAACTACTGTTTTTATTGACCTGTGGGTGGGTTTGAGCATTGCAGGTAGTAAAAATTTGACACCTAAAAATCGGCTCCACACATTATGGGCTATATCTCCTCTCTCAGATAATGACCCGATATGCACGGTATGCAAAAACTTCAGGCACATATTCAAGAATATACTCTGAAAATCTCAGCTCAATCGTCTGAACAGTTTTTGAGATAAACGCTTATCAGTGAACCAACCTCTCAAAAGTCCCATACAAAAAACCGTCAAAAAATTACGTCCATATTTATGTGACAACTGCTAAGCTCCAAGATAATGGCCCACATTGCACGGTATACTAGCTTATAACAGAGATATTCAAGAGTGTGTCTACCAATTTGGAGCTCAATCGTGTGAGCCGTTTTTGTGAAAAACGCATATTAGTGGGGGTGCCTCGTCTTCATATTTTCCACTGATAAGAGTGGCGCGAGCTTGCGAATCGGAACCAGTCATTGGAACTGGAGCAAGCGGCAATCGAAAATCGACAATTCGACGCTAACTATTATTTTTGCCCCCAGACAATGGCCCACAATGCACGGTAGTGCCAACGATTAGCATTAATTTTCCAAGCATTTTGATGCATATTTCATCAAAATCGGCTGAACCGTTTTTGAGAAATTTAGGGTTTTATTATTTTATCAAAATTCGTATATGAATGACCACAGAATCGGGAGCTCTGGCAGCACTGGCAAAGTCCATATTCGACGCTAACTGTAATTTTTTCCCCCAGACAATGGCCCACAATGCACGGTAGTGCCAACGATTAGCATTAATTTTCCAAGCATTTTGATCCATATTTCATCAAAATCGGCTGAACCGTTTTTGAGAAAATTAGGTTTTTATTATATTAGTAAAATTCGCATAAAAGTCGCTCACGCGCCCACCTCTACATAAATATCTTACAGTGTGGCAGCCTTGCCATCCTCCGTTACAGTTATTCTTCGAAAGCCGGCGAGACAAGACGCGATGCCGTTTGTGTTAATACAAAACTGTGTAAGTGTTTTAAAAAAGTAATTTTTTTTAATTAATCTTTTAGGTATTATTAATTTTTATTTTAAATTATTTTTCTTGCAGACCGTACACATGCAGTTAAAACGCTGTGCATGCGGGAGTGATGAGGAGGACAAAGGAGAAGCTCCCCCCCACCCCAAAAAAAGAAAAATAAGCCCCAAGCCCGACCTGCTCATATGGAAGAAGAGGTATCCACCGATCGGGCCACTGTTGGCACGCGTTTGCCTGGCAAGGCCGTTGCCCGTCCTCCTGGCAAGGTACGTCCGCCTGGCACGGTCGGTGCACGTCCGCCTGGCAGGGTCGGTGCACGTCCGCTTGCCACGGTCGGTGCACGTCCCATTTCAAAGGCCGGTGCACGTCCGAATTTGAAGGCCGGTGGACGTCCCAGTTTGAAGGCCGATGCACTTCCTCCTGCCAAGGCTGCTGTTCCAAAGGAGGAGGATGCAGTAAACTGCAAAGACGCAGGCGAAAAAGCTGAAAAAGCTGAAGCTTAAGTCGGTTAAAAAAAGGTAAATTATAAACCCTATCGTTTATTTATATGTATATATAATAACATTCTTCTTTTTCTTGTTGCAGCTGCTAAATTAATAAATAAATAAATAAATAAATAAATAAATAAATAAATAAATAAATAAATAAATAATAAATAAAAATAAATAAATAAAACCAAATGTATGGATTCACTGGCGAGGTGACAGCCAAACATTGAAGCACTATGGCCGATATATTCACGCAGGTATTCAACTGGCTGCCGCTGTGCCACTGCAATAATCAAAAAATTCTGTCCAAGCACGGAGGCCTGTTCTCCTAGGATAATGCGACATTGGATAACATAAGGAGCATAGAGCGAAACTGCTAGCCACCCGAGGAGGAATTAATGTGCGAACTGTTATGGTCTGATCCACAGCAATGGATGGGACGTGGCCGTCCAAGCGAGCTTTGTAATATTCAATAAAATTTTGAGCAGTCTGCGACTTGATCCCCTTTGGATCTAAGAACACAAATTCTAATCTTATTTTATCTATGAATAAAATATAAAAGTGATTTTTGTAACAATGAGGAACAATTAAAATGCTTGAACAACTTTCCAAAGCAGTTTTAATTAATTCCCCATTATTGAAGGCATATTGATCAAGCTGACAGGGAAGACTTTCCAGTCTTGGATCATTTTGATCAAAAAGAATAGCTGTCAAAGCAGCGTCAACTACGAAGTTTGACAGCCAATTATGCTCTTGCAATGTAACTAAATCATCTAATTCTATATAAGATAAGAATCGACTCATGTTTAAACTATGAACACGCTCGAAAAGAGTCTTACAATTCAAAACGTAAAAACGTACATTTTCCTTAACGCAACTGCTCAACTTCGAATGATTCAGAAGAATTGTTTTAAAGTTCTCTTCCATTCGAAATATTTGCAAGTTGACAGCATAGGAATGATCTGCTTCGACTGAGGAATTCAAATTTTGATTTGCATTATCAGAAAGAATAGATAATTCTCTTCAAAATTTGAATCATTGTCTTTTGGAAGACATGATTTTGAATATTCCTCACGAAATTTATTGGGTCCAGGGAAATCCCGCTTAAACAAGCCCACCTTAAGTTTTTTGATGCCCTTTTTTTGCCAGCTTTCTGTATATTTTGAAAGCTTTTTATTGGACATCTCAGTTAAGGCCGTCATTTGCTTAGATGTGCGTTTTTTAGGTCGAGCCTTTATAACAGCACCATGACGAATGGGAGAGCGAATATATTCTGGGAGCGCAAGCTGAACTTGTCGCACCACAGATTTCGAAAGATCATCCATTTTACGAATGAATCTTCCAAGTTTTAGCCCTTGTTTTGATTTAATGACACTATGCTTCAGTGTCTTAAAAAATGATTCAATCGGACCATTGCTGGGTCTTTTATTGTTCTTATCAATAAAACGAGAGCGTAAGTTAAAGTCGGCTCTAACCGACTTCGATATACCCGTTACTCATGGAAACAAATGTTTATTAGCCTTCCTGTATGCCTGAGGTGGGTCAGCCGAAAAGTATGCAACATTTTTTAACTCGGCTATTTATTATCCGCCAGATATTAATAGACATTTGTCAATTGCTAAATCCAACATAAATGACTCCAAATTCATCACGATAAACAGATCAGACAACAAAACTTTTGAAAACGTATCACCTTTCCTAATAAAAACAAGAAAGAAAGTCGGTCAAGCCTGACTATTACATACTCTGCACCCTTAATGTCGCAGCTCGAATTTGGTTACGAGTCAAACGGCCAGTTAACACACAACGCACAACGCAGTGCGCTCTCCAAGTCTCTCTCTCTCTCTCTCTCTCTCTCTCTCTCTCTCTCTCTCTCTCTCTCTCTCACTAAGATTGCTGCTGAACGCAATGCTTAGGTTATGGGTGGGGTGGGTGGTGGGTGTTGACTGACCGTTTTTTGCTCATAACTTGAGTATCGTTCATCCGATCTTTATCATTCCTTCAGCAAATCGATAAATAATTTTGAGTACTATATATCTCTAGAAAGTACGAACCATCTATCATCAAAACTGTAGGAGATATGACGTTTTTTCCAAATTGCGGGGGCGTGAGTGGGCGTGGCAAAAATTGAAAATAAACTTGATCTGCGTGCAGACAATAGGAGTCTACATTTCAAATTTGGTTGCTCTAGCTCTTCTAGTCTCTGAGATCTAGGTGTTCATACAGACAGACGGACGGACGGACGGACGGACAGACGGACAGACGGACAGACGGACAGACGGACATGGCTATATCGAATCGGCTGTTGATGCTGATCAAGAATATATATACTTTATATGGTCGGAAATGATTCCTTCTGGCTGTTACATACATTTGCACGACTTTAGTATACCCTTTTACTCTACGAGTAACGGGTATAAATACCCATAACATTGGTCCAAAATGGCGCAAAAACAATATATTTTCCCAAAATGACCTCTACCATTTCGGGACAAGAATAAATGTTTTTTGTTCCATGTTCTGAATTACTTATCAAACCATTAATTATTTCAGCAAAAGTTTTGAAACGTGTTTTCAATTGACTTTTGCTTGCAATGGTTTTTAGAGTATCTTCTCGATACTTTGTTCTATGATCTACAAATGATCCATGCTTTTCCAGATCAAAAGATTCTGGTTTCGCACCTGTAAAATATGAAATGGCTTTGCTAACTATTTCATTTACAGTAGGAGAAAGAAGAATAGTTATCAAATGTTTAAACCATTCTTCTAAGTCCTCAATGGAGCATATATTATATGCCCAACCCAGAGCATTTCTAAGGAAATGTCTTAAGTCAGTGTTGGCCAAGCCTACGGTTCTGTCTATATCAGCACACATAATTTTGGCATAATGGCTAGTACAAAATTGAATGCATACTTTTGGAAACGCACTACTTTCGCCATATAGAAATCGAAAGCACATTTCATTGTATGCTGCAATATCTAGATCACAGTATTCTTTTAATACTGCTCCAATAATAGCAAAGCTAACGTCAGTCACGACTCGTTTGCAAAGTGGCAATTTCAATTTATTCGAAACACAAAACCTATTAAGGTCGCATAAAAAGCGACCAATATCAAAGGCAGTGTTGTTCGATAAAATCGCATGAGCCACAGGATACACAATGTGATGCTCTGGAATATGTGCAACCAATGAATAAAGAAATATTCTTTTCTTTGCCAATTTCATTGGTTGCACAACACATCCTGTAGCATCCATATGTAGCGTGTTAATTTTGATGTGATTTAGAAACAATTTTAAATGTTCTAAATTCCATAAATATACCTCCACCCTAGTGGAAATATGTTGAATAAAATGACTAAATCCCATACATTTCATGTCGTAGGCATCTTTAAACGCATCTTTTTCAAAATCGTATTTGGGATTCTCCTCCGAAATGAGATTTCTGTAATAGGATAAGTTCTTATAAACCATTTGCTTATTCCCAACTAAAGCTCTTTCAGGGTTTAGTTTATTAGCAATTTTGGTTTTATATTCAAATGCAGAGTTGCCTTTAATATCGCTTTTAGCAACAAAGCGAATTATGGCTCTGCATTGCCAATTCTTTTTAAAATTTATTGTATGGGTTGATTTCTGACTGCTTGAGTAAACTCGCACAGTTCCATCGAAAGACCCAAAAAATTTAAAATAGTTGCAAGATGGATCTTTGCAGTATCCATAAGCAACGAAAGAGTCTTTGTTGACTCTTATGGACTTAAAGTTCAGACCACACGCATTATTAATAGAGAAAAAGTTTTCCCTAATAATGTGTTCTAAGCTTTTCTTTTCTGAAAACATTGTGGTACACTTAAGAAATGTATTCTTAAATTCGTCCACTTTAATTTCAGTAATAAAATGTTCACAATGTTTATTAGATGAACGAATACATTTTGTGTTGTCCACCATATTCACATCAACATTTAAGCGAACATTTCCCACCCTGCAATTTTTCCGGAAGCACTTTAAAGTAGCTTCGACTAGACTTTGGTCTACAGGGTTGACGGAAAGATCTTCGAGTAGAGTAGACTCATTGGTCACATCATTTTCAATATGCGTGACTTGATTAACTCTCTTCTGGATTAGTGAAATGTCAGAGTATTTATGATCATACTCTTTGATATTCAATTTCTGCAAATATCTTTTAAGGGACTTGTCAACTGATTTACGAAATTTTTTAGAAACTCCGCTTAATTTGAAAAGGCGGTTTTTCTTTTTTAAATTCGAGTTGACTATGTTAGCAATCATAAGATAATCTTTATCTTGCAAACCCTCAGATATTTTTAAGCCCCCTTTTAAGGCTTCTTCTATGGCAGTACTAAGTCCCACAATAGAATTCCTGAAAGGTTGAAACGTAAATTAAATAAAAATAGAGGAAAGCTAGCTTCGGCCTCACCGAAGTTTATATACCTATGCAGCTCGTATAAATAAAATAAATTAAAGGGAAATAAATCATGGGAAATAAAGGCTTCGCACAACACTGTTTATATTTGAAGCCGAATTTGGTGTGACATATTCAATTGTAATATTAAACTGTTTTGAATGGAATTAAATAGATTTAAAGAGTTCATAATGGAATTCCAAGGCTACGGTTAGCGCAAATAACCCACACAACCAATAACTGCTGCGCTGACAGAAAAATTTGTATATGTGTGTGTACCCATTTAGTCTGAGAGCTTCTCACTCTCAGTTTCGAACTGGCTCTGGGTTTCTATTCGCTCTTTCACTTTGACAGTGGAATTCCGTACTTACTTCAATCTCGAGTCAGGATCATTTGATTTTGAAGTAGGATCCGTACTTGAAATTAGCGTTTTCGGATTGATCCAAGCCTTTTAGGACTGTTCCAATCCTTTCGTGCTTGATTCGAGTGAGTGTAGTACGACTCGTACTTGAAATTTCAATCCGATGGTCGAGATCAAATCAATTTTTAGGAATCCTTTCAATAAGGACGATCAAGGATACGTAGGTCTTTGAAATTAGTCAACCTTTGGGGCAATTCAACAAAAATTATTACCTAAAATATTTTTTAAGTCCAGTCACTTTAATGCGGGGCTGAAAGGGTTAAGTTTGTGCAAAAGTATGTAACAGAGAGAAGGAACAATTTAATTCTGTAAAGTATATATATTCTTGATCAACATCAACAGCCGAGTGCCGGACCAGCTTACACCACCCACCGGCGTTTTTTCCGCGCCTAAGAAAGGCCACGGGTAGGCGGAGTACCTGAGGGCCATAAAAATCGCAATGAATGTTGAAAACAGTGAACCGCCTGCAGCTGCATTATGCGACGGTCACCGCTAATATCCAGTTTGAGGCAAGACACTTGACCTTCAACTTTGTCAGCAATGCTGTCGCATGAGGGATTATCCCTTTATTTGAGGACCATAAAAAATTCGCGATTCGCTGTTGTCGCAAAACCAATTTCTGAAAAGGGTAAACACGTACCTACTTTGACCCACAGCCCATTGATGGTTAGCAGGTCATTTTCTGGGCTGCGTATTTGTTCCAAAAGACCTATTGCAATTGCTATTGTTGTTTAGAGCATACTCGCCTGGTGGCTCTTTCTGCTCCGCCGACCCATCCAATCCTGTCCAGAATTTCGTTTGCCTGCCTTTTCTATCGGTGGTGGGAGTTTTGGGTCCAAATATTTTGAGCAAATATTTGTATATTTCCCGCCTCCAAGCCATCATTTAATTGAAGGAAATTTAATTTACGGCTAACACCCTGACCCGACATCATGTCCAAGGGTATCAAGGGGGAGGACATAAGTGAACCATCATCTGCGGTCTCTATGGACAATTCTAAATGATCCTAAGCGTCGCCCAGTATGCTTTGATTAGTGTGCTCCATGAAATCACGCATTTCTCGCTCCAAATCAGCCGAATTCTGTTCCAGCAAAGCAGCCTGCGCATCCGGCGAAGTAGCTTGGCCCATGCCAAGGTGTAATGTCCAGAAATGAGTCACCTACTACAGCCGGAGCTGGCCTTACAGCCTGCTCCACGGGGGACAGCTCCAACGAATCAGATTTGAAGGCATTTGGCAGTAGACCCATGGTCTTATAAGCTTATCCATTACCTGGGTACGCAGCAGTGGCTTCATCGATAAGCTGGTGGTGAAAGATTCTCTTAACCCAGTATGTGTGGGAGCCGCACACAATCTCTGGCATTTTCCTTGCATTCCTATGGGAATAAGGTCATATCAATGCTGCTTTGTAGATTTAAAACGGAGAAGTCATTTTCTTTCCCCGGACCGACATCCAAGAGGCGGGAGGCGTCATACAATTTTTTGCTGAGCTGTCATCGCCATTTGTGCGATCGGATAGCTCATAGGACATACCCCATTCGTGAGTCTTCTCATCATTTTTGAACTCCCGCACAAATTTCTTGCCAATATTGGGCTGCGTATTTGTTCTAAAAGACCTATTCCAAAGTTTGGTTAAAATAGCTTAAAAACTGACGGAGGAGATAGCATAGAAACAGACGGACGGACATGGCTATATCAACTCAGACATGGCTATATCAATGTCATGCTGATCAAGAATAAATATACTTTTTGTGGTCGGAGATGCTTCCTTCTATGCGTAACATAGCCACTTTGGCAAGAATGGCGAGGCGATTGGTGCCTTGGTAGAGTGCAGGATTTGGGATTTGGCCTCATTGAAGTGGACACGATCACACCTTTGGCGCAAGATGACAATCGCAAACTCCGAGTGTTCGCCTCATCGAGGACAAGGCCATAATTAATCGCTTTGGCTTCAATAACGAGGGTCATCAGGCCGTTTTGGAGCGTCTGCAGCCAGTGCGCCAGCAGGAGGATTTCCATGGCATGACATTTGGACCAGTGGCTGACTACTTGTCAGTAGTCCCAATACCAAGGGACTTAGGGATCTGCAAGGCAAGGATAAACTGGCTGCAAGCGCTCAGCCGGAACACAACAAGAATGTGCCCATTGTCACCAGATTTGCGAACCACGCCCGACAAGTTGTTCAAATATGTATGAGTGTGCACACTCAGCACACTTATAATTTTATTATTTACTCACTTAGTACCAGCCAGATTTCCGATTCCTTCAGTTGAAGGATCTTTTCCATTTTTGGATTCGACAAATGTCTCCGATTCTTTGGCTGTAAGTAAGATCACGGTGTAAATATTGATGCTAATTCAGTGTAATATACCAAACTTACATGTCATTGTGCTCCAAACTGGCCTTTTACGCAAAATTAATTAATAAATTTTTTAATTTCTGCAAACACTTCTGCAAACCGTTCGACGGCGTCATAAAAATAACGGAGGATGGCAAGGCTGCCACCGTGAGCGACTTTTATGCGAATTTTACTAATATAAGAAAATCCTAAATTTCTCAAAAACGGTTCAGGCGATTTTGATGAAATATGCATCAAAATGCTTGGAAAATTAATGCTAATCGTTGGCACTACCGTGCATTGTGGGCCATTGTCGGGGGGCAAAAATAATAGTTAGCGTCGAATTGTCGATTTTCGATTGCCGCTTGCTCCAGTTCCAATGACTGGTTCCGGTTCGCAAGCTCGCGCCACTCTTATCAGTGGAAAATATGAAGACGAGGCACCCCCACTAATATGCGTTTTTCACAAAAACGGCTCACACGATTGAGCTCCAAATTGGTAGACACACTCTTGAATATCTTTGTTATAAGCTAGTATACCGTGCAATGTGGGCCATTATCTTGGAACTTAGCAGTTGTCACATAAATATGGACGTAATTTTTTGACGGTTTTTTGTATGGGACTTTTGAGAGGTTGGTTCACTGATAAGCGTTTATCTCAAAAACTGTTCAGACCGATTGAGCTGAGATTTTCAGAGTATATTCTTGAATATGTGCCTGAAGTTTTTGCATACCGTGCATATCGGGCCATTATCTGAGAGAGGAGATATAGCCCATAATGTGTGGAGCCGATTTTTAGGTGTCAAATTTTCGCTACCTGCAATGCTCAAACCCACCCACAGGTCAATAAAAACAGTAGTTCTTGCATTTCTCAACAATTTTGCATTTACAGATCTTTATTTTTTTTGTATAAATACAGAGAAATTAAAAAAATTAAAAAATTTTAAAATGTTCCATATTCCATCGTTCCAATTCGACGCTAAATATCCGACGCTATTTTGACGCACATGTGATTTCTATCATATTAATCACACGCCTTCTTAAGACCATCTCTCCATTAAAAAATTTCACATTTTTTTTTGGTCAAAGTTCGCATGCATACACTTCTTCAGAATAATTTTCTGATTTTTAAAAGGCAAGCTGTCACCTATAGAACTCCACGAAATTTTTAACACCATTTATTTAAGACTTCTAGTTGAGATTCCACTTTCGTTTTTTACATGTCCAATTGTCATTCCAAGATAAAATTTCAGTAATTTTTTCAGAGTTTTAAAAGTTGTGGAAGGTGGGTAAAATTCATAAAAACATGCAGTACCCGATGATCCTGTTTCCACTCGCACACTCACGGCAATAGCGACGTACTACTGTACGGATCTTAAATATAAGTGGAAAAATCACATGGACTGGGTTAAGTGTTATAATATTGCGAAGTCAAGTCAACATATCTTGTAGTTCTAGAATATTTTAGCTATTTAGTTAGTTAGCGAATCTACTTTTTCCGCAGACCACGCTTTCCAATTTTAAGACCTCGATTCTTGCTCCAGGCCATAGGTCACCAACGCCAAGATTTAAGTCAGTGAGAATGCTCAGGGATTCCTCGATGGTACAAACTACGAAATGAACTCCCCTGTACCATTAGATGCCATTTAACACAGCTAGGAAAAGATTTTTTCTCCTTTTCATGGCATCGTGAATGGCTTGCAGTATGGCTTCCTCCATGACTAGCAACTTCTCGTCGGGTCGGTTCTGTTGATAATGGCCACCTGAAGTTCTGTCTTCGAGCTTAAGCTAGTCACTAGATCTTCTGGTCCAATCCGCTTATTCTCTGGAGCCTTCGACGAGTTTTTCGATCGCTGTCGCCTGGAGATACCACGCTTTCCGCCAACCGGTCCCTATTTCTAGGGGGGTGTTGTCGACGTTGGTAGCGATCTCCTGCAGTGCTTCTGGGTGTCCTACGTGGATGCTTTACCGGCCTTCGATTCGGTTGGAGATTTCATCCCCGTCGTGGTTGCAAGTGCATTCAGTTCGGCCGTAGCACCCCTGCGCAGTGCCATCTACATCGCTGTCAGTGACTTCGAGTTGCTGCCCTCAAATGTTTTAAGATACTTTAGTGATGCTTTGTACCCTGAGCGCTGTTTGCGCCGGATAGCGTCATCTGTATCTTTTTCCTTTAACGGAACCGTGGCCGATGTAAGCTCTATCTTCTTCGGTGGCTCATCGGTGACATCGGTGACTGCCCGTTGAATCGGATTTCTCCATTTTCAACTTCTGTGTTCACATTCACCACATCTTGAAGTGAACCTTAACTGTGTACAACTTGATTAATATATAAATAACGACAATGAATAAAACAATTTAAAAATATAATTTTTTTGTTTTAATTAATTTTGACCACCTTCCACAACTTTTAATATTCTGAAAAAAATACAGAACTTGTATTTTGGAATGACAATTGTACAAGTAAAAAACGAATGTGGAACCTCATCTAGAAGTCTTCCCCTACAAATTCGGCTATGCCCTTTTGTGCACAACGCTGGTTAAAATAATTTATTACAAAGTAGGCCTTTAAATTCATTTTGATTTTAATTCTATTTCCCTTAACACAATCATGTTATGAAGTCAGTAATCAATTGACGACTCACCTGAAAACACGTCCCAGGTCAGTCAGTTCCTGATTTTTATTTATTTTCTTCTTGTTTTTTAACTTTTTTTAATTCTGAATTTCTTACGGATTTTTGTACTTCTTGCCGACAACCCAGGAGTTGTGCGACATATGACGCAAGTAAAATCTCTTGATATCAGTGATGACCTGATTTGGACAGATTGCTGCGCGTGAAGTAGTTGTGCGTAGACTGAGCTGCAACAGGCAAAGCATTCCTAGTTCCTGTTATATTCATCGTCATGGCACTCGCCTCCTGCTGTAAGAATCGCCTGGCCTCCTGCTGTAAGAATCGCCTGGCCTGCAACCGCGTATTATATCTGTGAACGTGAACAGTATTGGCCGAAGCCACGACATTTTTAATCGATTTTTTCGTCACACCCGATGTGGTTTTCACTAACTTGGTAGTACTTTTGGGCTTCATTGTGTTTTGCTCAAAAATATATATGTGTAGATCGATGTTCAACCGACCGATGTCTATGGCACAATAAATTTTAAAACACACTCTGTTTTTTATTTTTAGCCAGGCGACTTTACATATTTTTCATTCTGCAATTTAACAAGTCTCGAGTGAAAATGATTGCTCCAACACATCTTATAGGAACTCTACTTAAAAAATTACGTATTTGTTTTAAGGCTTGCTTCTCGTCTTATACCTGACTAGCATACAACCGTCGCGCTTCGCTGCGTCGTCATCAGTATAGTCTATCGTTATCGTTACCGCCCCATTTCGCTTTATTTCGTATTCTATCTTTACAAACCGAGTTTCAAGCCAATCTGATTAAAAATAATTTTTTGCATACAACATTTTCCGGGAATTTTCACGCCCGGGGGGCGGATTTTCCGACGTGGGAAAATAACATATTTAAAATTATTTCGTATTCTATTCCTGCAAACCGAGTTTCAAGCGAATCGGATGAAAAATTGTTTTTTGCCAACAGAATTTTCTGGGAATTTTCCCGCCAGGGCGTCGGATTTTTCGTCATTGGAAAATCTTATTTAAAATTATTTCGTAT
>JBAMBO010000651.1:0-67215 GCA_037044535.1 Lordiphosa magnipectinata | reverse complement strand
CACAGAAAAAAATAAGATCAGGTATTTCAATATCATATCAGTAATATCAATATTTGCAAATCAAAGTGAAACTATTTAATATCAATATGAACCTGTAATACCACATTGATACTAAAAATATTATATTGAAATGTGAAATGATCAAAAGAGATTTGAAAAATGCCCTAGTGATATGATTTCAGATCAAAGTAGACATCGAAATTCTGAAAGTAGAAAGCGACACACAGAATTTCTCAAATCAAAGAGAGACAGCAATAGTCTATTTCGAAAAAAGCAAAAACAATGCTCATTGCTCTGCTGCCGCAAGCGCGAAAACGAGTGCTGAACGTTTCGAAGTTGGCGTCGGGTCTGCAGTGAACTTCTAGCTTCTTCTTGCGAATTTCGTCATTCGATCTGTGCTGGCGCTTATGAAAGATAAGTAAAAACGAGAGCGTAAGTTAAAGTCGGCTCTAACCGACTTCGATATACCCGTTACTCATGGAAACAAATGTTTAATAGCCTTACTGTATGCCTGAGGTGGGTCAGCCGAAAAGTATGCAACATTTTTTAACTCGTCTCTCTCTCTCTCTCTCTCTCTCTCTCTCTCACTAAGATTGCTGCTGAACGCAATGCTTAGGGTATGAGTGGGGTGGGTGGTGGGTGTTAACTGATCGTTTTTTGCTCATAACTTGAGTATCGTTCATCCGATCTTTATCATTCCTTCAGCAAATCGATAAATAATTTTAAGAACTAGATATCTCTAGAAAGTACGAACCATCTATCATCAAAACTGTAGGAGATATGACGTTTTTTCCAAATTGCGGGGGCGTGAGGGGGCGTGGCGAAAATTGAAAATAAACTTGATCTGCGTGCAGACAATAGGAGTCTACATTTCAAATTTGGTTGCTCTAGCTCTTCTAGTCTCTGAGATCTAGGTGTTCATACAGACGGACGGACGGACGGACGGACGGACAGACGGACAGACGGACAGACGGACATGGCTATATCGACTCGGCTGTTGATGCTGATCAAGAATATATATACTTTATATGGTCGGAAATGATTCCTTCTGCCTGTTACATACATTTGCACGACTTTAGTAGACCCTTTTACTCTACGAGTAACGGGTATAAAAAGTGCGGTGCTTAAAAAAAAAATGTAAACGGTAAAAGTGAATAAAATGTGAATTGCATGTGTGTGTTTTGTTGTACTGTTGTTGTACTTGCAAATTAATAAATTGTAAAAAGGCTGTTGCCTTTATTCAGCCGCTAATAGTATGTACGATTATAATACACACACTCATACATACATATTGTGCGTGTTTTTTTCACTTTGAGCTCTCTACGCAGTAGAAGTGCATGTTTAAATATGTACATATGTACATGTACACATATTTTGTGTCCGCGAAGTCTTTTTTTTGTTTTGCCCTTGAGCCTCAAACAGCACAGAAGCACACATACATGCATATGCAAACATGCGTACACACAAATGTGCAAGCAAAATTTGCATGTATGTATGTATATATGTGCTGTTTGACGTTCAAGGGCAGAACAAATAGCGCATGCTCAGCCTTTGCTTTCGGCAGATTTCGCACACATGCACAAAAAAACTTATGCGAGTTTAAATATATTAATTTTTTATAATTTTACAGTTTAAAATGGAAGATATAAAACTCGTTGAGCTGCTAGAAAAATTTGACATTGACAATTTGGTGTACGAAAAATGAATTGGTAAGTTTTGTATTGAAATAATTATTCTTCTCAATATATTAATTTTACAATTTTTCTACAGTGTGGATTTAACTTCGACCGCCTTAATTACATTTCTTCCAGCGACAAAGAGCAGATTTTTCCAGAAAGATAATTGTCATAATAATTGTAATATGTATTATAAAAATATAGTTTTGACATTATAAAAATATTGCATTGGTATTACAATAATACCCTTTTGATATTTTTAAAATATTTCTTTGATACTAAAACCATGTCCTACAGGTATTTTGAAAATATAGCTTTGATACTATTATAATATATCATTGACATTAAAGAATATCAAATTGTTGATCTGAAAAAATATCACTTTGATGTGTTCGAAATGTCAAAGTGATATATTCGAACAGATCATCTGGCTATTTTTCAGATGAAGCCCGATTTGATACTACAAAATACCAGATTGATACTAAATATCGTGATCTTTTTTTTCTGTGTAGGAAAACAGCCTCTCTACTGCAGCTGACGATGGCAGTGGTGTATTAAATTTTTAAAAAGTCCTCTTAAGTTGTGGATACTTGTTCAGCATATCTAACGACTTTGCCGAGTCACCTGTTACAATAATATCAATAAAATTTGTTTTTAAAGATTCAAATGTGGAATCAAGGAGCTTCATTGCGGATGGCCTGCTCATTATTTTTAAAATGGGATTTGCAAAGTTGATCAACTTTTGAAACGAAATTGATTCCACAATAGATATGGGCAGCATAATATTTGCAATATGCGCAAGCACAAGTTTATTAAATTGGCTTTGTTTTGTTGGTGCTAATTTCGCTTCCTGTCTTATAGCCTCGTGCTCCTTGTATTTGTCATTATGTTGCGTTCGTAAATGGCGAAGAAAATTTGAAGTAACGCTTATCGTTCCGGACAACACCTTTCCACAAATGTTGCATTTCGATGAAATTTTCAATTTTGCATCCGGTGTTTTCAATTCTGATTCATTAGTCTATTTAGATATTGAATTAAGGTTATAATATATATTCTGGGGTGCTTTACCCTGCGTGCGCCACACATTCATACCTTATTGCTTACTGTAAAATAGGTTTTAAACAGCAGATTCTTGGGTGGTATAGTGCCTTCATTTTCAATCGATTTAGCTCTGCAGCTCTTAGAGGTGGATGGCCCATAATCGTTATTGTTGTCTTCTTGCGAAGTATTACCTCTCTTTAGCTCAGACATTTTGCACTGTTTTATATTAAAACTTTATTTTTCGCCTTGATATTTAATTGTCTACACCTTGACAAAATGAGTGAAGTAGCAGAGTTAAGTCAATTCTGTTTTAAATCAAATGAATGAACATACAAATTTTCTAATTCACTTGAATTAAAACAAAATCAATTCAATTCGTTTTTTTTGGAAGTGAATTAAATCAAAATCAATTCAATTCTGATTTTGGAAAAATTGAATTAATTCAAATTTTTGTTAGTTCATTGTGAATTAAAAATAAAAATGAATCATTCTTTTACAGCCCTGTCTTGAACAATCTTTGCACAAAGTGTTTAGGTACAAATACGCTGCACATTTGTTGGAACCTGCCGGAACGGATGACTATAGCATATAACTGCCATAGGAACGATCGGTCGAAAAAACTAATTTTAGTGAAACTAGTTTTAGTTTAGTTTCAATGCTCCTTTATAATTCCACCAAGCTTGATGAATATCTGACAACTATATAGAAAAGCTCCCATAGAAAAGATAGTTCTGAAAAAAGTCGAATTATGAAAAACCTTTTTGGTTTTCAAGGCAATCGCTCCCAAATTTAATTAGGGTTTTCACGTCAGCTTGTTTATCAAGTAATATGTTTAAAAATTAAATTTAATCTTCAACTGTATCGAACACATTTTTGTGTGATTATCTTAATAACACAGTGCTAAAAATTTCAAAAAATTGTAATAACCTGGGTATTGGCATAGCGTACGCTGTGAAGCAGGACGCGAAAAATCGAAAGTTATGTCCCAAAAACCGTTTATTGATCATTTTGCTCAGTTAACTTGAAATAACTCGCGAATGGATCATCTGATTTTATATATTATATCTTTGCTAGTTCTGATAGCGACGAGAAGATTCTAATATATAATATTCAATGGTTTTAGAGATTTAACGTGATGTTTGAGAATCGCGAGTAACAGATCTGGTATTTTCAACTTTTTTTTGGAAATTTATACATTGACCACCACTGGCTTAACTATTTTATTCTATGCGATTTTTCCTTAAAGTTTATTATAAAAGCCCATATAATTTTCCGTTGAACAAATGTTCTCTCGATGAATTTGGTTACCTAATGACGAAGTTATTCGAGGAGATATGAACACACCTCGACAATCTAGTATAATTTTTAAGTGTGTTAAGTTAACAGTCAGCAGCAACAGTTAGCAGTCTGCTTGACCATAATTGGGAACGTATAGCTTCTTTAGTCTTTCCCGAAATTTAAAGAGACCATTTTTATACTCTGTACCGAAGGTACATAGAGTATATTAAGTTTGTGCAAAAGTATGTAACAGGGAGAAGGAATCGTTTCCGACCCTATAAAGTATATATATTCTTGATCAGCATCAACAGCCGAGTCGATATAGCCATGTCCGTCTGTCCGTCCGTCCGTCTGTTCGTCCGTCCGTCTGTCCGTCCGTCCGTATGAACGAAGAGATCTCAGAGATGGTAAGAGATAGAGGTTTGACATGTATGGGACATATATTTCTTATACTTGCAGGCAGATCAAGTTTATTTTCAATTTTTGCCACGCCCCCTTCCGCCCCCGCAATTTGGAAAAAACTTCATATCTCCTACAGTTTTGGAAATAGATCGTTCGTTCCTTCTAGAGATACCTTGTAAAAAAAAATTATTTATCGATTTGCTGAAGGAATGATAAAGATCGGATGAACCATACTCAAGTTATGGCCAAAAAACGGCCAGTTACCACCACCCACCCCCCCCCTTCCCCCCCCCCCCCCCCACCAACAACCACAGCAACATACCCTAACCGTTCAACACAGGCAATCTTAGTGCGAGAGAGAAAGAGAGAGAGAGAGAGAAACTTAGAGAGCGCACCGCGTTGTGCGCGGGGTGTTAACTGGCCGTTTGACTCCTGAGCAAATGCGATTGTAAGGGTACAGAGTATGTTATAGTCGGGCTTGACCGACTTTCTTTCTTGTTTTGATAAGACTTCGACATCCATAAAAAATGTAGGGGTTGGGAATTACAACTAAGTCCCGTCTCGTAGAACTAATGAATACGAATAAGTTTAGGAACTGAAATGGCAGTGTGCGTTTCTGTTTGGTTTCATCAACTTCTTCTTTATTGGCCCGATGTTGCATCACAACCGCTTGACGGTCTTGGCCTCTGCAATGAATGCCCTCCACTCGCTTCTGCATCGTGCGAGCTGGCACCAGTTGTTCACACCAAGGTTGGAAATGTCTTTCGGCACTTGATCATCCCATCTTAGTGGTGGGCGACCCCTCCTGCCTTGTCCTCCAAAGTCAGCCGCCTTCGCTTTGTACGTCTTTTTTACTGGAGCTTCTTCATCCATCCGGATTACATGTCCTAACCAGCGCAGCCGCTGTTGCTTTATGCGCTTGACTAGACTGATGTCCTTATAGAGCTCATACAGTTCGTGATTCATTCGAATGCGGTATCCATCGCCAACTTTTAAAGGTCCATATATCCTCCGAAGGATTTTTCGCTCAAAAACGCCAATCGCCTCCTCATCCGCTGCTGTCATTGTCCATGCTTCTGCGCCGTATTGCAGGACTGTGATGATGAGCGACTTGTATAGCGCTACTTTTGTTCTTCGAGAAAAGGCTCTGCTCTTGAACTCCCTACTGAGCCCGTAGTAGCATCGGTTTCCAAGAGTAATTCTTCTTCGGATCTCCAGGCTGATGTTGTTGTCGCCGGTAATCATCGTCCCGAGGTAGACAAAATCCTCTACAACCTCAAAGTTGTACTCCCCCATAGTAACAAATTGTCCAAGACGCGTAGACTTCTTGTCCGTGGATACTAGGTATTTTGTCTTGTCCTCGTTTACCGCTAAGCCCATCAGTTTAGACTGCTTCTCAATCTCTGAATACGCCCTGCTTACCGCCCGTTCGTTTTTGCCGATAATGTCAATATCATCGGCGTATGCGAGTAGCATTAGATCTTTATAAAGAAATGAGCCCGATCTGTTGGCATTTGGGCACTGGCGCAGTATATACTCCATCAGTAGATTAAAGAAGTCACACGATAGGGTGTCACCCTGCCTAAAACCTCTCTTGGTATCAAATGGTTCGGAGAGGTTCTTTCCTATTTTGACGGAGCTTCGAGTGCCTCTCAACGTCATCATGCAAAGTCGAACGTACTTTGCTGGTATACCAAAGGTAGACAGGGCTTCAAAGAACCTTGACCTTATCGGTGTGTCAAAGGCTGATTTATAATCAACAAAAAGATGGTTGGTTTTGATATTTCTCTCATAGGTCTTCTCCAGGGTTTGTCGTAATGTAAATATCTGGTCTGTGGTGGATTTACCAGGTCTGAAGCCACACTGATAAGGTCCGATCAGTGTGCGAATAAGCGGCTTTAGACGTTCACAAACAATGCACGACAGAATCTTATATGCGATGGGAAGGAGACTGATCCCACGGTAGTTGGCACAAACTGCAGGGTCTTCTTTTTTAAAAAGTGGGCAAATTACACTTAGACTCCAATCTTCGGGCATGCTCTCGTCGGACCATATTCTGCTGATGAGTTGGTGCATGCACCTTACCAACTCCTCGCCTCCAGCCTTAAACAGTTCAGCTGGCAGGTCATCAGCACCTGCTGATTTGTTGTTCTTAAGCCTTTTCATGGCTACACAGACTTCGTGATGGTCCGGTGGGTCTATCTCTATGTTGTCGATTGGTGGCGTCGCTACTACTCCAGAGGCGGTATTGTGTTCGTTGTCGCCTCCCAGCAGGTTAGAGATATAGCTTCTCCATTTGTCTAGTGTCACTTGCAGATCTGAAACCAGATTCCCATTTTCGTCCTTGCATTGCGTAACTCCGGGCTTGAAACCTTTAGTTAACTGCTTAACCTTTTGATATAATTTTCGAGTCTCACTCATGCCGAAAAGCCACTCGACTTCCTCACGCATTCTTTCTCGTTCATTCTTTTTCCTTCTAAAAAGACGCTTCTCCTCTATCCTTTTCTCCCGGTATCGCCTTTTAACAGCCCGCGTTGCTCCCGATTGCAGAGTTCTCCTGTAGGCAGCGTCATTCTCTGCGGTAGCGCGGCGGCACTCCTCATCATACCAAGTCTGCTTTCGAGGGTGCTCGGCGTATCCGAGTATCTCCTTGGCGCCGTACTCATGGAGTGTGATATATGATTCCACTGTTCGCTTACACCAGAAGGGAATGGTGAGTTTTCCCTGAGCAGTTGGCTGAGTTTAGCTGTGTAGGCTTCAGATGTCCGTTGTGATTCCAGCTTATCGACATTTAGCGTTCGACGTTTACTAGTACGTGAGGCATGTGCCACACTGAGCCGCGTGCGCACTTTGGCTGCAACAAGGTGGTGATCCGAGTGTATGTTGGCACCTCGAATCGCACGCACGTCTAGAACACTCGATGAGTGCCTTCCGTCGATCACAACATGATCAATCTGATTTCGCGTTAGTTGATCAGGGGACTTCCAGGTCGCCTTATGGATGTCGCGATGTTTAAACCTGGTACTACTTATGAACATGTTCCTGCTCGCGGCAAAATCTATTAGCCTCTCTCCGTTACCGGAGGTTGTTTCATGAAGGCTAAATCGGCCGACTGTGGAGCCAAAAACTCCTTCTCTCCCAATTTTAGCGTTAAAGTCGCCAAGCACGATCTTTATGTCGTGATCGGGGCAGCGCTCATATAATTGTTCCAGGCGCTCATAGAATCGTCTTTTATCGAAGCGCCCTTGTCTTCCGGTGGGGCGTGTGCACAGATAAGACTAATATTAAAATATTTAGCCTTAAGTCTGAGTGCGGCTAGTCGCATGTCCACTGGTGTGAAACTGATGACAGAGCGACGAAGTCTTGCACTGACTGCTAAACCGCATCCAAACTCATGCTTGGAAGCATGTCCGCTGTAGTAGATCTCCCAGGGTGCATTGGTTGTGGATGTTCTTTTCACCATGCTCCCCTGTCCAATCCATCGCATTTCCTGAATTGCAGTAACGTCCGATGAATATTTCTCAAGGACATTCACCAACTGGATATCCGCACCTTCTCTGTTGAGGGTGCGAACATTCCAGGTGCATATCCTCAAATCGTGGTCCTTAAAACGTTTGCGTGGGTAGTCGTCAGAGGGGGTCCGTATCCGAGGCATTGTTGTCGCAGTTTTCATTGGCGGAGTTTTTTTGATGGCGGTGGGTACCAAACCCGACGCACCAACCCTATATGTTGTACCGTGTAGGGAGGGCTCGCCGCTCACGTTAGCCAGAAGCTTTGCGGATGCAAAGCGTTCTGTTTACAGTGTTCACCAACGAGGAGGTGTGAGTCGACTTGAGACGCAGTAAGCCAGAATCGCGCTGGGTTCGCCAAGTTGAACCGATCAGCCGCTTTACCTCACTACATACGCCCCCATTAGGTCCAGAAAAACTATGACTAGAAATTTCATCATCAACTATGGGCATAAAATACCGGTTCTGCTTCTTAGTTCCTTGGTTAAGGACTCGAGCAGATTCGATAATTAAGGAAGGAACGGATAATGTGTTAGGATCCGACCTTCTTTCCCGAGTTCCACTATCGGTCAGCGGCTAGCTTACGGCTGACTCAGGGATGAGTACGACCTCGAAAGCTGGACTGGTCGGCTAACAACAAAAAATTTATATTTACGATCGCCAGTCTCGGCTCAAATATCGAACAGAGGTAAAAAACATGGCAAAAAAAGATGGGCTATTTTGCCAGAACATAACCCGCCCAGCCATAGGTTGACTTCTCAGACTTCGGACAACCCCCTAATCTTTTCAGACGCTGATCTTTAGGACGCCACCTCACCCCCTAGAACAAATTTACACTAACATATTTTTTTCACTCTCAAATAAATATATTCTCTAACGATCCACTAACAACTATAGACATATTCATTCTGTTCCCTAACCAGGGTACCTCTGGACGAATACACGACAACTAACATTAATATATATATATAATATATAAAAATTGAGATTAAGTTAACACATAAATATAAATAAATTACTACTTAAAACTAAGGTCAGCCAGTTGTTTATTACTTGGGAGATGGTGGTATAAAAACCTGGGGCCACCCAGAGGTGGGTGGCCAATTTTACTCCTGGCGAAAATTGGGTCCTCTGGTGGCCACTCTTCTTCTCAAGTCGCTTCCGTACTCGGGGATGATTTCTTCGAAATAGGCCTTTTATTGGAAATTACTTTATGTAGTGAGCGACCTTATATACATATATCACAAGTTCTTGAGGCTTACCGAGTGATGCCGCTGACTTTCACTTTAACAAAATTTATTACAACTCCAACAATTTTTCTTGGTCTACAGGCTGCAATGACTTTGAAATAATGACCTTTTCTTTTCTTCTTCCTAGGCCACCATTCAACCACAACTTGAGAACAGTTCAAATCCTAACTTGAACCCCCTCAACTCCTGAACTAGTTTCGCTTCAGAACCACCAGTAGCCCTGGCTCGCATTTCGTGTAACGATCTATTTGGCGGTATTTACGATTCTCGTCTCTAGCCAACGATAAACAAACACGAAATTTAATTGAGTAATTGCTATTTCTATTATCAGCACATAACAAATGGAAATGAATTAAACACTATAATTTTTCGCACTGAATTCACAACTTGCCTCAAGGCACTCTTCAATTAATATTCAATTTAATTTGCTTTCCCTTTTTTTCCCCAAACCTCTTCCCCATCGTTCCCTCTTAACCCACTGTCAAGTCACTGTTAATTCACTGTTAAGTCACTGTCAAGGCACTGTCAAGTCACTGTCAATTCACTGTCAAGTCACTGTCACGTAACTGTCAAGTCTGTCAACTGTTAAGTTACTGTCAAGTCACTGACTGAAGTTTTTTCCGGGCACACTCCATATTTTGTACAAAGCATTTTGTATAAAGCTGATCCAGCACGAAATCCTTAGCAAAATCAACGTCGAAGGATACCACTGATATATAACGAAAACCACCATTTTGATAGATATCATATTTTGTTTGTTTAATACTTTTTGCTGCTAATGCCCATGTATATGACACTTGCCGATATTGGTGACCAATAACGAGACAAGTCTTGCGAAAACGAGACAAAAATTTAAATTAGTCTTGGTAGTTCGATTGTTCAACTAGTCGCTTTACAAGAAGCGTTTACCAGCACAGAATGCCGTGCTAGCGACCAATATTGTTTTCGTCAGGAACAATATTGGCCGACTATATTATCAAGTGTCATAAAGGCATTAGGGCGAGCTTGCCGGTTTATAATTTTGTTGAATTTATTAATAAATACACTACATATAAAGAAGTACAAAAAATAATAGTTTCCATTCACAGTCCAGTCACAGCAACTAACGCCATATTATCCATCTCTAACAACCGAATGAATGTTGCCACTCAATGTCACCTCTAAATAAATATAGTGGCAACGACACAAAAGCCGCGCTCGTAACTGTTGCTTTATATTGGAGCTTCAGTCTTACACTTTGAGAGCTGCTAACCAGACGTGTCTGGTTTTCTACTAAAAATTGGTGCAAAATAAAAGTTACAAAAGAAAAGGTAATCGTTTCAAATCCCAAATGTTATTGTTCGGTAATAGTTTTGTGATGGCTGGGAGTTTTGTGTTTTATAACAATTGATTGATGTTATTGCAATAGGCTGATTAAATGTAACTACATACATATGCAAGCATCAGTATGTGTGTGTGTGTGAGGCGCATGCAAATGAAGCCAGCAATAAATTAATCACAATTCAAATGTATATATTGTGCAATTTATTTATTTTGTGGTGGTTTCTTATCAAAGACAAAAAGTATATAAAATTTTTCTGGCCCCATCGACCCCTTTATACCAAAAGTCCATAAATATTTTCTAAAAGCTAAGTTCAAGGAGTCCTCAATCATTATTTTTCTTATTGCCATGACTTGCTTGGAAATTCCCAAAAACAAAACAAGTTAAGTGTGAGTGGGCAAAATATAAAAAAAAAACCAATTACAAAATCGCCAATACAAATATACAGGGTCAACTATGCGCGCATACGCGCTAAACAAAAACGCCAACAGTATGGCCCGGTTTTATGAATCACCCAACGAGGATGAAGAGTAGCGGTGTCTGTCAGCTGGTGGCGAACCGGTTTATTGGAAAATGTTAATTTGCTTGGGTTTTTTATTTTTAAAACAAACTGATATCTTTGTTTTCATTGCTCACGCAATCCCCAACAAGTGTGACGTCTTTGACGCTCAGCTGGGCTAAGTGGAGCCGCCTCGGTATGCTCTCTTTTTATGCTCTGTTGCATGCACTCGGGGCACAGTAACTGCTTGTTATGTATTGCGAATTTCTCGAGTGCAGATCCACTGATAAACTTTCACTTTTTTTTTCTTTCGCTGGCCCCCAGAAGATGTTGCAATTGTCACTAAAAATAAGACACTTGTGGGAAATCTGTGACATGACTCAGCTTTAAGCGATTTTTAATGAGTTCCATTTGGAATTAGTGCTGGTATTGAGTACTATACTTAACAAGTCGAGGTGTATAAATCACACACGCAAAACTAATTGCATCTATGCCGAAGTTTATGTACTCGTGTAAGTACTTATTAGACTTGGGTCAACTGATAAGTAGGAGGAGAACGCCACTTTTTGGTATGGTAATAAGTAAACTTGTACTTTTTGTATGCCTTATAAATAATAGGGTTGGACGAAGTCCTCAAAACAGGCAATCGATTCGCCAATAACCTACACAGAGAAAAATAAAAATAAATATATAAATATTGTAACGCAGATTGAATGAAAAAGTGTTTTTCTGAGCTGGCCAGGTTTACACGCTGGAAAACTATGTTTTTCGTTCGTGTTGACACAGCAAGTTGTATATTTTGAAATAAATAGTCAGGATCTTTTGTCGTTAGAATCTTATGGACTAGTAATAAAGTACGGAGTCTGATCCACGACTCTAAATCTAGGCCAAGAATTTGTTTAGCAAAGTGCGAGATATGGTATCTACGACCAAGATTAAAAACATATCTTACGATTGAATTAAAGACCACCTTTAGCCTTTGCATACTGCTTGCGTCACTAATACCAAATATTTCCACACCATAAAATAGAGTCGGGATGAGACATGTTTTGGCGACCAAAAGGCTTAGATGAAGAGGAATGAGTTTTTGAGTAAGCGACAGCTGCCTAACTAACCCGAATGTTTTCCCGGACACTTTCGTAATGTGGTCGCTCCACGTTAGGGTATTATTAAATTGGATTCCCAAATTAGTGGTATCCTTAGCATATTCCAGTGGAACATTGTTTATGGTAAGCTTAGGGAGATCACAAACATTAAAAGCCTTCTTGTTAATTACCAAACATTTCGACTTTTTAGGATTTAGCCCCAATCCATTTGCTTTAGCCCATTCGCCAATTTCCACAAGATCCCTGTTACAGATTCTAACACACTCATGTATTTCACTTAACGGTCGACTTACATAAAGTTGTACATCATCGGCATACAAATAGACATCACAGCCTATCAGACAGTCAGGAAGGTCGTTGATATACACAGAGAAGAGTAAGGGCCCAAGGACTGAACCTTGAGGAACACCGCGAGTCAGACGTAAGAAACATGACATACACGACCCCGAGACCACTGCTTGGTTTCTGTCCTGCAAATAGGACTTAATTAGACGTGTTCCAGTTGAGGAAAAATTGTAGAGATTTTTAAGCTTGGTACTTAAGATATCGTATGCCTTGCTGAAATCCAGTAAGCCTAATAATGTAACATTTTTATTGTCCGTCTGCCTTCGGATATCTTCTACTATCTTTAAAATAGCTTCCGTGCAGCTTCTGAACTTTTGATAACCAGATTGTAGTTGGCTTAACAAAGAATTGGTTGAGAGAAATGTCTGAATCTGTTTGGCCATTAGTTGTTCAAATACTTTTGCCAAAAAAGGAAGAATAGAGATTGGTCTGAACTCGTTTTTATCTTTTAGAATGGGTATAATTTTAGCAGTTTTCCAACAATCAGGAAATACAGAGGTTGTGAAAATCGTATTAAATATAATATAAGGTTGTCAAAAAAGTCTTGCGATATTTTTATTGAATTTTCAATTGTTCATAAAATTGGTTATAATAATGCGACTTAAGTCAAATATGCGCCGTTTTGTTCGATGACGAGTTCCCAACGAGATGCCAACTTCATAATGCCCCTCTTATAGAAGCTCGCTTCCCTATTGGCAAAAAACTCGGAGAGCCAATTTTCACAGGACTCTCTTGTGGCCAACTTCCGACTACCAAGCTCGTTCGCCATGGACAGAAATAGGTGGTAATCACTTGGTGCGAGATCCGGACTATACGTTGGATGCAAGAGAACCTCCCATCCGAGCTCCCGGAGCTTCTGGCGCGTCACCAAAGATGTGTGTGGCCTGGCGTTGTCCTGATGGAAGACAATTCGGTCTCTGTTGATCAAAGATGCCCTCTTCTGCATGAGTGCTGCATTCAAGCGGTCCAGTTGTTGGCAGTACAGGTCCGAATTGAGCGTTTGGCCATAGGGGAGCAGCTCATAGTGGATGATTCCCTGCCAATCCCACCAAACACACAGAAGAACCTTCCTGGCCGTCAATCCAGGCTTGGCCACCGCCTGGGCAGCTTCACCGCTTTTCGACCACGACCGTTTGCGCTTCACGTTGTCGTAAGTGACCCACTTTTCATCGCCAGTCACCATCCGCTTCAAAAACGGGTCGATTTTGTTGCGATTCAGAAGCGATTCGCATGCATCCATACGGGCAAAAATGTTTCTTTGCTTCAAGTCGTGTGGCACCCATACATCGAGCTTCTTTTTGAATCCAAGCTTCTTCAAATGGTTTATAACGGTTTGATGACTCATGCCCAGCTCTTGGCCGATGCTACGGCTGCTACTATGCCGGTCTCTATCGATCAATTCAGCGATTTTATCGCAATTTTCGACGACAGGCCTTCCGGACCGTGGCGCATCTTCGATCACCTCTGCACCAGAACGAAAACGTTGAAACCATCGTTGTGCGGTGGAAATGGAAACTGTATCGGGTCCATAAACTGCACAAATTTTATTGGCAGCATGAGATGCATTTTTGCCTTTATCGTAGTAGTACTGTAAAATATGCCGTATTTTCTCTTTATTTTGCTCCATGTTTGCGACGCTATAACTCACGAACGACTAAAAACAAACAACAATAAATCAAACACGTGTTAGCGCGTGAAAAGAGCTTTCCAAAAAGCTCTAGCGTGAACCGATGCGACGAATACAACTAGAACTACGCGCTTGCAAAGACAAGCTTGCGGAAATACCGCAAGACTTTTTTAGGTTGCTGCAGGTACATTCAAATTTACAAATTTTGCATTGAGTTCCTCGACATCCAAGTCTGATTTTAATTGAGGCTTTGCCTTCCCTACACCTAAGCTTTTTAATTCTCTCCAAGTCTGATTTGTTGTTCTCGCATTACAAAATTTAGTCTTGATATATTCACATTTGGCAGAGCATATCGCTTTTGTAACTTTTGTTCGTAGAGACTTAAACTCCCGAAGTAGATAGTCCGTTTTGTAGCGTTTCCATCTTTTATATGCAGCGTCTCGCAACTTGATTTGATATTTAATGTCTGGGCTGAACCACGAACTTTGTGTTGGCTGAATAATTTTACTTTTTACTGGAACGCATTTATCGAACAGAAGCTCAATGTTCAATGTAATACATACATTTGTTCGTTGGCGGTTGTGAAATTGTATATATTTCTCCAGTCACAATGGTTGAATTCAATCTGTAAGTTTTCGTAGTCAATTGATCTAAAATCTCTAAGCCTAATTAAAGTGTCAGAATAATCAAGAGGAAGTTCGTATGTCAAGTGTATCAAATCGTGTTTGGAGAAGGCCGGTACGGGGATCTGGACATATAATAATATTTTGATCGGATCACTTACAAAAAATATGTCTAGTAAAGTACTATTTGAGTTTGTGAAGTGGGTGGGTTCCGATTCGTTGGCTAAATACAATCCTATACTTTTAAATTCGTTTAAAATGTGCTTCTCGCGAAGCATATTGCTATTAAGGTCACCGGTTATTAGTATATTAGAATAATTTAGGGAGAGTTCGGTAATTTCATTAATAGCACCTGAGAATTCAATTGAATGTGAAGGTCTGTATATGCAGCCAATTAGGGTACGCTGATCTAATTTTTTGTTGGTTATTTCAATAAAAATGTATTCAATTAAACTGTCCGTCGGGTTAGTTCTTATAAGCTTGCAGCTTAGTTTTTTGCTGACATAAATAGCCACCCCTCCGGCGTGCCCCAGTCGGTCAGATCTATACAAAAAATATCCATCACACTCAAATAAAACATCACCGGAACCACGAACAAACCAAGTCTCGGACACACAAATTACATCTACATTTGAATTTACAAAAAGGTGCCTGAACTCATCCATCTTCCTCCCTAAGCTTTGCGCATTTATATGTGTAATCTTTAAACCTATTTTCTGCTTGCTCAAAATTTTTATCAATCTGCTAGCCATGGAATTATCCGAATCCAACAGTGTTAACACTAGACAACTCTACCATGGGGAACGCACGCAGCACAAATTTAAGACAAAAATAAGACAAACATACAGCAACTAGAATTAATTTTGGCTTAACAACAAAGAGAGCACAATTATCAATCGTGCTGCTACTCATTGGACTTGTGCGGAGGGGAAGAAGCTTCAGATCCAGAGAGGGGGGGTGGGAGCTTTGCAGGTGCATTGTGTCTGGCAAGATCCGAAAGCTCTTCCAAGCGCCCAATGCAGTGAACCTCCCCTGTCCCATTACGCCTAACATGAACTGTCCCACGACGAGAGAAAACCGCGGACAATATCTTCTGTTAGCCGGCTTTAAGCCGAGAAGAAAAAACTCTGTGTTGTTGGATTGTTTCCGATATAAAGGCTTTATTTATTCTTGTAAATTCATTTCATCCCCCTCCGTGGGACAGTGGATGGTCCCATTGATCTTCTGTCCTAATAACTTTCATCAATCTACAATAAGAATTGTAGAATTGTTTTAGCCTTAAGATATTACTTTGTAAGTTTTTTATTGAGTGTATTGTATATTATTGAAAATATTCCGCAATTGGTCGTTTTTCTTTACGTAAGCCATCCATATCTTATAGAGAAATAGACCGAGACCCAAATGTGTTTAATGAACACTGTTCATATATGTATACTTTTGATAGGCTATCGGAATCCAATAGAATCGATCTGTTTTCACGGTGATTATTATATTCCTGATTATCAAGACCATCCTGACCAGGCTTGGCAGCGCTGGATGATGCTAAACGCAGTTGGTGTGGCGCCACATTAAAAAGTTATGATTATCACATCAGGGTTTGACTAGCTATTCTGGAATTTTGGTAGAAGATCGGCAAATTGGGGAAGAAATGGAGCTTGATTCAAAAATGAAAAGAAATTTGAAAAAAGCAAAAAAAGTACAAAGGAAAGAACAAAAAAAGATTGGGAAAATAAATTTGAAGAGGAAAAGAAAGCTAGGATGGTGAAAAGATTAACTAAAGTAGGAAAATATCAAAATTATCAAAGACCCATGAAAAGAGAGCAAAATCAAAATATCATTTTGTAATTGATATATTCGAATTCGAATAATTTATAAGCTTCAACGGACAAAAAGCGGACTTAAGTTTATGCTCGATTCTTGCAGGATTTTAAATTTCATATTGTGTAGATGGAAAGTCTACTGATGATGCCACCGGCAGGTGGATTGCTTTTGGCTATCAATGCTTAAATTTTTTCACGGTTTAGAGAAAAGATAACTTCTTGAACTCGACGTCGAAAACACATTAATTAAACTTGTGATTAAGCGAAAGTCTGCGAAACACTACTTCCTAGAAAATCATTCTTTCATTTAACTTGATTATGACAATTCTTAGGAAATATTTTTGTAAAAATTCTTAACAAGATAAGAATTACCCCCGAGTGTCTTTACGTCACATGAAACCACAAACAATAAATCCATAAAACTCACCAGAACTAAATCGTTTCTAAATTATTTTGCATTAGAGGTTTGCTATTCATCTGCTTTTAAGTGGTTATAAATTTAACAAATACTGCAACACTCAATTCTAGTCACGTACTATCATTGACTACGACCAAAGACACTACATATATCTATAAATCTTTGCTAAGACCCATCCAAAATAGCTTCAAGGTCACTTATTTTATATAAATATTTATCTTACAGATACAAGATGCATCCACTGCTGATTCTTTCTCTATTGCTCGTTTTACCGACACTTCTAAATGCTGAACTATGCACCGTGAAACCTGATCCCAATCTGTTGTCTAAACGTCCCAATCTCTATCACGGTGAACAGGAGTTTGCTGTATCCATGCTGGAGGCCATTCGTAAGGCCACGCCCAACGAAAATGTCTTCTTTTCTCCATACAGCACCTATCATGCTTTATTGTTGGCCTATTTTGGAGCCAGCGGCGAAACAGAGCAGGAGCTAATCAAGGCTCTGAACTTGCAATGGGCCGAGTCGAAGGAAATGGTACGAAGCGCCTATATCCAAGAGAAAAAGGATCGCATAAATCGAGCCAAGGAAATGCCACTGAAATTTGAGTCTGCCGATCGCTTGTATTTCAGCGACCAAGTGCAATTGGCCAGTTGCCTGGAATCGCGTCTCAATGAGGAGATTGTCAAGCTTAATTTCAACGAGAAGCCTGACGAGTCGCGTCAGTTGATCAATAATTGGATTGCAAATAAGACACACAACGAAATCCGCGATATGTTGGGATCAGGTGACATAGATTCACGCACTGAACTGGTTCTGGCCAATGCGGCCTATTTCAAGGGTCAATGGCAAAGTAAATTCGATACGTCAAATACCGAATCCATGCCCTTCTATACCTCCAGCAGCAAAGTGTCGTTTGTTCCTATGATGAATCAGAAGGGAACCTTCCTGTTGACCGTCGATGAGCGTTTGGGTGCGCATGTGCTGCAGTTGCCATATCGCACTTCAAACAAAACTCCCAACGATAATGATGACGATGTGGAGACTTCGGAGATATCTATGGTGATTATACTGCCTCAATTTAGTAATGAGGCCCTGGAGCAGGTTTTGTCCAAATTGAATGCCAAAACTTTGGAGCAATCCCTGAAGGATGGCGTCCAACGCGAGATGGAGGTGTTCCTGCCCAAGTTTGAGTTTGAACAGCGTCTGGAATTGGTACCGGTAAGTCAATCCAATAATCTGGTGCCAACTTGAAAATACTAACAGATATTTGTTTTTTAGATTCTCAACCAAATGGGCGTTAACAAAATTTTCAGCGCGGAGGCCAGTTTCAATGATTATACCACCAAACAGGGCATCTCCTTTAGCGATGCCAAACATGTGGCCAAGATCAAGGTGGATGAGGAGGGCAGCACAGCGGCAGCGGCTACAGTTTTGGTCAGCTTCCGTTCGGCACGACCCATCGAGCCCACCCGGTTCGACTGCAATCATCCGTTTGTGTTCCTAATCTATGATCACAAGGCCAATTCAATTCTATTCACGGGTATCTATCGTGATCCCAAGACAATGAAGGAGTAATCACATTGCTCTAAGCCGGTGTGACAAGCATGACCTTACCTAAAGGAAATGTGTGCATTGTTTTCTTACTTTTTTAACCAAAATCTGTCTCGACTGTAAATGAAAAATGTAAACTTATAATAATAATAATAATTAAATGTAAATGATATTAAATTATATGCTTATAAAAGAAATGTAAACTACCGAAACTGCACCGCTCGAATCATTTCACTCGTCAAATTTTATTACCGATTTACCACAACATTACCGAGTACCAGTTAAGTTTGGTAAACTATGACAATGTGAAGAAAGCAAAGTTGATTAGAATATAAAGATATCCCAGCATCTAGCCCATCTAGAGGAAGATGCTTCAGTTCGGCTAATCGAGTCTTTTGAAGAACGGCGAACCAATCTAAAGAGCTTTCTCCTGGCTATTTTTTGTATTTTCCACGGCTGCAAACATCTGAAATTCTGGAGAAGGTTCGATCGGGTGGTTCAAACCACGTTGGAAAGTCTTAGGTTTGGTTCTCGACCAGATTCCTTTACTTATCGAACCCAAGGTTTGGTTCGAAGATTGGTTCATGGATTCTTAGATTGTCGAGACAATTTTTGATTAAACGAGAGCGTAAGTTAAAGTCGGTCCTGCCCGACTTCAATATACCCGTTACTCAGGGAAAGAAGTATTTAGTAGCCTTTCTGTGTTCCTGAGAGGGGGGAAGCCGAAGAGTATGCAACATTTTTAACTCGGTTATTTATTTGAGATTTTAAATTTGAGGGACTATAGATATTGCGAATTTAAATGTACGCTTTACATTTCAGATCGAGTGGGCGTGGATTTGAAACAAACTCGATCTGCGTGCAGACAATAGGAGTCTACATTTAAAATTTGGTTGCTGTAGCTCTTCTAGTTTATGAGATCTAGGTGTTCATACAAAAGGTGGAGTCGGTTGTTGATGCTGATCAAGAATATATTTACTTTATATGGTTGGAAATGCTTAATTCTGCCTGTTACATACATTTGCAAGACTTTAGTATACCCTTTTTACTCTACGAGCAACGGGTATAAATCATATTTTTGTTGAGAAGATAGCGTCCAGCTTACGAAAACATACATTTGCAAGACATTAGTATACCCTTTTTACTCTACGAGCAACGGGTATAAATCATATTTTTGTTGAGAAGATAGCGTCCAGCTTACGAAAACATACGTTCTCTACTACAGCTTACAAAACAAGTAAGAGCGCTGTAGTCGAGTTTCCCGACTACAATATACCCTGTTCAATTGAGACACACACGCGCACATACACTTACATACACAAACGCTTATAACTTTTGTGTTTTTCTTTCTCGTATCTTATTTTCCTTTGGAGAGTAGTTAGATATAAGGCCTAGGACAGTATATATTAAGCCACCAGGTTCTAACTTTAAAATTGTGGCTGTGACAGTTTTTTGCGGTTTAAGGGGGGAGGGGGGGGGGAATTTTCCAAATCTGAAACAAACTTGAACTGGGTACGGTATACACCTACACCCAGCGCCACAAAAAAAGCCGCAGTCGAAATATTCACATACTTGTATGTTTTCTTGCTTGGGGTATAAATGTTTTCCGAATTGTCCAATTATTATACTCTGTACCGAAGGTACATAGAGTATATTAAGTTTGTGCAAAAGTATGTAACAGGGAGAAGGAATCGTTTCCGACCCTATAAAGTATATATATTCTTGATCAGCATCAACAGCCGAGTCGATATAGCCATGTCCGTCTGTCCGTCTGTCTGTCTGTCCGTCTGTCTGTCTGTCCGTCCGTATGAACGAAGAGATCTCAGAGATGGTAGGAGATAGAGGTTTGACATGTATGGGACATATATTTCTTATACTTGCAGGCAGATCAAGTTTATTTTCAATTTTTGCCACGCCCCCTCCCGCCCCCGCAATTTGGAAAAAACTTCATATCTCCTACAGTTTTGGAGATAGATTGTTCGTTCCTTCTAGAGATACCTTGTAAACAAAAGTCCCTAAATTGGCCCGTAAACAGCCCTGACCTCAACACAATAGAGAATGTCTGGGCCCTTATGGCTGCGAAAATAAAAAAAAGGAAGCCAAAAACCATGGTAGAATTGAAGAATGTGATACAAAAAGTATGGTTCGAGGATATCACTGAGGAATATTTAAGCGCTTTGTACAATTCGATGCCCAATAGGGTAAAATGTGTAATTAAAGCAAAAGGGGGTACTACAAAGTACTAATTTAAATTAAAAAAAAAAATTAACATTAATTTGATACAAAATATATATTAGATTATAGCAAATTAAGTATACTTTTGGAAAAAAATCATTATTTGTTGAGTATATGCACTATTATAATTATTATAATTTTGTTTCTTAAAGTTGTCATAATTATGAAAAGTCACCAAAATTAATATGGGTCTGGAAAAAAACCTTTTTCTAAAAAACTAACATTCATAACATAAAAATTGCTATGCACTTTTATTTAAAAATATTCCATTAATCAGTAAAAACGAGAGCGTAAGTTAAAGTCGGCTCTAACCGACTTCGAAATACCCGTTACTCATGGAAACAAATGTTTAATAGCCTTCCTGTATGCCTGAGGTGGGTCAGCCGAAAAGTATGCATCATTTTTTTAACTCGGCTATTTATTATCCGATCTTGATGAAAATTTCAGGGCTTATAGATGTTGCGAATATAAATCTACGTTTTGAATTTGAGATCGATATCTCAAAAACTGTGGGAGTTATTCAACATTTTTTATTGTGGGGGCGGGGGTGGGCGTGGCAAAAATTTGAAATAAACTTGATCTGCGTGCAGACAATAGGAGTCTACATTTCAAAATTGGTTGCTCTAGCTCTTCTAGTCTCTGAGATCTAGGTGTTCATACAGACAGACGGACGGACGGACAGACGGACAGACGGACAGACGGTCAGACGGACAGACGGACAGACGGACATGGCTATATCGACTCGGCTGTTGATGCTGATCAAGAATATATATACCTTATATGGTCGGAAATGATTCCTTCTGCCTGTTACATACATTTGCACGACTTTAGTATACCCTTTTACTCTACGAGTAACGGGTATAAAAATAATTGGACAATTCGGAAAACATTTATAGAAACCCCAAGCAAGAAAACATACAAGTATGTGAATATTTCGACTGCGGCTTTTTTTGTGGCGCTGGGTGTATGTGCATGCCAAAATTTGTGTCTCTATCTCTTATGTTCTCTGAGATCGACGCGTTCATACAGACAGACAGACAGACGGACATAGCTATATCGACTCGGCTGTTGATGCTGATCAAGAATATATATACTTTATAGGGTCGGAGAAGCTTCCTTCTGCCTGTTACATACATTTGCACAACTTCATGATCCCCTTTTCCCATTTTTAATGGGAACAGGGTATAACAAGTAAGAGCGTTGTAGTCGAGTTTCCCGACTACAAAATACCCTGTTCAATTGAGACACACATGCAAACACACTCTCATACACAAGCGCATACACACATACGAGCGCACACATACACACATACGAGCGCACACATACACACACAAGCGCGCTCACACGCGCATAAGCTAAATTGTTTAATAACTTTTATGTTTTTGCTCGTATCTAATTTTCCTTTGGAGAGTAGTTAGATATAAGGCCTAGGATGGTATAAATTAAGCCACCGGGTTCTAACTTTAAAATTGTGGCTGTGACAGTTTTTTGCGGTTTAAGAAGGGTGGGGGTGGAATTTTCCAAATCTGAAACAAACTTGAACTGGGTACGGTATACACCTATGTGCATGCCAAAATTTGTGTCTCTATCTCTTATGGTCTCTGAGATCGACGCGTTCATACAGACAGACGGACATGGCTATATCGACTCGGCTGTTGATGCTGATCAAGAATATATATACTTTATAGGGTCGGAGAAGCTTCCTTCTGGTTGTTACATACATTTGCACAACTTCATGATCCCCTTAGAGGAAAGCTAACTTCGGCTCGACCGAAGTTTATATACCCAGCATGTATAATTTATATAAGTTAATAGCCTGATTCCACTACCACAAATACATATGTAAATTCGGTCAAATGTATATATATATAAATATTTTTGACAAGACCGACATTTTCTTCACCCAATTTCTATAGCAATGCTCAATAGTTGTCCGATTTTCATCAAACTTGGTGGAATTATTTGAAAGCATAGAAAACTTATAAATTCGAGGATTGGGGACGTTTGCGTTGAAGACAAAAAAAGTTTTTCTCACTAAAACTAATTTTTCAACCGATCGATCCTATGGCAGCTGGCCGGTTCCGACAAATGTCCAGAGTATTTATACCAAAAAACGGGCAAAGTTTAGTAAAGATAGCTTTAAAACTGACGGAGGAGATAGCATAGAAACAGATGGAGGGAAAGACGGACTTGGCTATATCAACTCAGCTCGTCATGCTGATCAAGAATATATATACTTTACGAGGTCGGAGATGCTTCCTTCTATGCGTTACAAACATCTGAACAATTTTAATATATACTCCCATTACTTTCTAGCTCTAGCGGGATGGGGGGGTTGTTGCTGCCGTAAATGATCACTACTACACAAATTTTTATTATAGAGTCCCTCCTGATACTACAAAACTGGGGAAAACGTTCCCTCCAAATTCACAAAATGGGTCTATTGGTCAAAAGGCCAATCTAAACCTACGATCTCAAAATTAATACTCACTCTGGGATGCACACTCTCTGTTGTAAACGGAATGGGGTGGACTTAGCTGTTAGTAGCCACTCCCTATTCTATACCCACCCAACCATGGTCTTCTAATATAACTTATTGCAAAAAACCCCAATAGAACTTAAAGAATTAATTTTAGTGACGCTCCCCTGTCATTGGATTTAAGTTCGAAATTTTAGTTAATTTTTTTTTTCGTTCATATATTAACTCTTATAATTCGTAATACTAACAGAAAAAAAAAACTTAGGTTGTATTCCATACTCAAAAATAAAAATTATTGGTATTCAAGTTTAACTTCATTTGTGTTCTTTATACATAATTCTCATTTATTCACTAAGTTATTTATATGTTTCCTATATATGAGTCCACTAGCAATTCGATCGTAAATTCACTCTTTTTATACCCGTTACTCGTAGAGTAAAAGGGTCTACTAAAGTCGTGCAAATGTATGTAACAGGCAGAAGGAATCATTTCCGACCATATAAAGTATATATATTCTTGATCAGCATCAACAGCCGAGTCGATATAGCCATGTCCGTCTGTCCGTCTGTCCGTCCGTCCGTCCGTCCGTCCGTCCGTCTGTCTGTATGAACACCTAGATCTCAGAGACTAGAAGAGCTAGAGCAACCAATTTTGAAATGTAGACTCCTATTGTCTGCACGCAGATCAAGTTTATTTTCAATTTTTGCCACGCCCCCTCACGCCCCCGCAATTTGGAAAAAACGTCATATCTCCTACAGTTTTGATGATAGATGGTTCGTACTTTCTAGAGATATCTAGTTCTTAAAATTATTTATCGATTTGCTGAAGGAATGATAAAGATCGGATGAACGATACTCAAGTTATGAGCAAAACACGATCAGTTAACACCCACCACCCACCCCACTCATAACCTAAGCATTGCGTTCAGCAGCAATCTTAGTGAGAGAGAGAGAGAGAGAGAGAGAGAGAGACGAGTTAAAAAATGTTGCATACTTTTCGGCTGACCCACCTCAGGCATACAGTAAGGCTATTAAACATTTGTTTCCATGAGTAACGGGTATATCGAAGTCGGTTAGAGCCGACTTTAACTTACGCTCTCGTTAATTCAATGTTCATGTTAACTTAAGGTGCATGTTAGTATGTAAGGGGATAATATTTTATTTAAATTTAATAATAATTAATAATCCATCAAACTGACGTGACGTTACGATTGTACGATAAAATGTTTTTAAAAAATATGAAAATCTTTCATTTTTAAAAAGATTGTTTTACATTTGGGTAGCAATAAAGTAGCACTACACAAAACGGAAGTGGGTTTTGACTTGTTTTAGAAAACTGCAAAACTCTGCGAATTGGGCAAAGTATTTTGTATAACATTGTTTTCGGTAGGATTTGAAATAATACAAGTTTATTTTCCAGGTAACCTTATTCAAAAATATTTTCTCAATTTTTTTTTATTTGCATAAGTATCTGACGTGACGTTACCTGACGTTATGTAACTAAAAATTCCTCATTTTATTTATGTTGTTTTTGTTACAATATAATGCAAAAACTTACAGTTAATTGCAATCACATAGTTTCTTATGGTTTCTAACTCTTTGTACCCTTACAACTATTTTAGAGCCCAAAATCAATGCAATCTAAATTCATTTTTAAGACAACAAAACGTATCTAAACGAGAAAAATGGTGCTAGCGCGACTTTGCGTTCAAAAATCTAAAATTACGCTATGAATATATTTAAGATTGGCACATATTAGTTCATTTTGATTGTTTCCTCAAGAAAATATGATAAAAAAAAGTGTTTTTAGCACTTTTAATTTTTTGGTCTCGGTGGACTTCTCTGTGGAAATACCCATATCTCTTTGATTTATTCATTATATAAAATGACTTGTCTCAATAGATCAGCTGATCCAAAAACAACCATTTGGTTTACAAAAGAAGTAACCAAAAGAAGCCCCAAAACGCTGATAAGCGCATAGGCAAGCAAGCTAGCATGGGCCTTTGCACAGGCAAAAATGCACTCTACCGAAATGAGGTTCGACATATCGCTTGATTGCAGTATTAATATTTAGCGAATCAAAATCATGTTCTAGTACTTTCTTGTTTAAATGTTTAATGCTTGGCACATATTTTTCCACTCACCCATACCATCCTCGATGAAGGCCTTCTCGATGACGATGATGTTTTGCTGTGTTGATGGTTAATTAACCTTTAAATTTTTGTAAGGAAATTTATTTGCCACCTTACTGTTTCTTTCGCATGATTTTAAATTTAAAATTGTATTATTTGTAATTGTTGGTTAGCGACCTTTCTAATTATTAGAATGTAGATGTTAGCTGTCTCTAGGTCGAGAAGAAAAACTCAGTGTTTTTGGTTTGTTTCCGATATATTTCGAATGCTCCTCGGCATCCGTCTTCAGGAACACTACAAAAACAATTTGCCAATAATCACATTACTTCGAAAAACATTTTTTACATACAATTTATAACACTGTACCGCTCTGTACCGCTTGACGTGGAGTTCAGTACTAAATTATTGCCTATTTAGTAGATGTCTGTATATGTGGGCGCAGTTTTCAGTGTCAGTTTTGTAGTTTAGTCTCTTATCTGTTGGCGTGTCAATTATATGTAGCATTTCAAGAGTAAAGCGCTTCCTGTAATTGCTCTCTTGTTGTAAAATTTTTGTTCCTTTAAAATTCGGTGAATGTCCGCTCTCCATACAGTGGGTTGCTAGTGCTGTTTTTTGATTTGTCGTTTGGTGTCGGAGCTTGTAATCCGATTTATGTTGTGAAATCCTTGTTTTGAGTTTATACTTTGTTTTTGCAATGTTAAGTTTATTGCACCTGTTCTCCAAATCTCCATTGCATGTTTTTTTATATACAACATTGCTTTTGTCGACTTTTTCTATTTTGGATTTCGTCTTGTTGTAAAAATTTCTCATTGTGTTTGTGGGTTTGTGGAAACATTCCGATTTGGCGAAGTGCTCTCAGTGTGTCGGAACGTACGTGAGGCACCTATATGATTTTGGTTGTTTGTCGTCTTTTGGTTTTTTTGTCTTGTTTCTACCAATTAATGATTTTATAATCTTCATGCGGAAGTCATTATTCGTCAGTATTAGCTTAATTTCGGAAATGATGTCCTTATGGTAAATATCGTCGCTTATGCTCAGCATCCTTTGAATACAGCTAGCAGCTGTATTTACTATCATATTTTTTGGGTGTTTGGAGTAGAAGTTTATTATTCGTCCTGATGCTATGGGTTTCTTGTACCATTTAATTTTAAGTTTGTTTCCATGTCTGTTGATAGTGGAATCTAAATATGGCAGTTTTCCATCTATTTCTGTCTCGGTGGTGAATTTTAAATTTCTATGGAATGAGTTTAGTGCTTCTAATGTCTCATGAAACTCGGTTTCCTTGATTATGGCAAACAGATCTTCCACATATTTGGTTAGCATTCTTGGTGGGTGTCTAAGTTTCTTCATTGTGTGGTCCAGAAGCTCTTCCATCACAATGTCTGCTATTTCCGGGGATACTGGGGAACCCATTGGCATTCCTTTCAATTGTGTGTATAGTTGGTCCTCGAACTTCAAATAACTATTTTTCATAATGCAAAATTTTACCATTTCCATAAACAGTGGCTTCGGTATTTTGGTATATTCTTCTATTGCTGTCCATTTTTTCCTAATGATTTCTAATGCCAAGTCTATGGTTCAAGCGTTCGCCCCAAGAAATTGGTTTCCTGAGGGGTAAGTCTTTTTTTTTGCTAAATATTCCAAAAAGAACACGTGAGTTTGAAAGTGGCGCCTGTTTTTTGAAACAAACAAAGCAGCTGTTTTTGTCAGCATGTCAAAAAAATGACGATTTGTCAATGGAAACGGCCAAATTTTAAGAAATGAAAATGATAGGAAATGATGCCAGTGTTTCCACTGGGCTATTCCACTATTTTGATATCGTTTGGCGTGGGTTGCGTTGAGCTGGCCGAGAGATGGGCTTTGGGAACTTTTTGGGGGACTTTTTTAAGAACGCTTTGGGTTTGGCTATTAGCACTGGCGGTGGCCAAGCCGCTTATCAAAAAAATGTAGATCAACAAAAAGAATTGTAGAACACAATCCTCTCGCCGCTCTTGCCTCAATTGCACTTGCACTCGCACTATTCACACACTTTTTGGCAGCTGGCTACTGATGCTCGGTCGATGAGTTTGACTTAGGCTTAAATGGATTTTGCCGGTAAAGCTCGTATAAGGTCAGACTCCGGATGGTTTCGTACGTTGCAAGCTTGAAGGCTGTGAAAAACAGTTCGTTAGTGGGTAACCAACGCGAGCAAATTGACTGGTTGTTACCTTGATCGGCGTGAATGCCGCACCTGACATGGACCAGACCCCAAACAGAAGGTTCTTCCTGTGGAGTCCCAAAATGTAATGCCTTTTTTCGGTTGGATTAAGTTCGATGGGGTAATTTCCAAATTACCGAAGGTAACCGAGACGGGAGATTGACTAAAAGAAAATTTAGAATGTCCACGCTATTTTGGAACTTTTTCCAATAATTACAAAATGTAAAAATAATTACCTCTCCAACCTCTTAGCTCTTGTTGCTTCGATATTTCGTTGGATTTGGGCCAATTCAGTCAAGGATGGCTTGAGATTAATTGGATTAAATTTTTCAAATTCAAGTCCCAAATCCCTTGTGGTTACAAGTGTTCCAGGAATCTATAACTTTTTTTTTAGGTGAACTGACTTCTTTGACGGACTCCAACAGAAAAAAATGAGTGTGGGCAAAGTGAGAAGTATATACATATACCCAATGAAGGTGAGTTGAATCACTATTCACCACAGGGGGAATAGGTGAATATCAGCTTATCGCAAAACAACTCAGGCTTGAGGGTGGGGTTGCAAAGGCTGTTATCGAAAGGGGTTGTGTCTATGCTAATATCGTAAGGCGCGAATTTTGCAAAATAAAACCAACGGAATTGCAATTTTAATTTTGGTACGCGACCATTACACTGATCAAGTATCAATTTGCAATAATCTTCCTTCTGAACTCGAGTGATGCGGCATCATAATAGCCAGTTTGAAGTATGATGATACAGGAGCATGTATCAAAGAAATAGTACGCTATTTTAAAGTGATACTGCTCCCCCCAACAGCAGAAACTATTCGATGTATAATATTTTTCTGATACCTGCTCAAGGATCAATTTTTCTGCTGAACACGCCTATTGTTTTCATTTTAGTTGCAAGCAGATATTTTGTAACTATTTTTAGATATCGTCGGTCCGGCATTTTTAAGGATTTCAGAAACGGAATTAAGAAATTAATTAACGAATTCGGAAAACCGGTTTTCAAATGGATTGGAGGAGTATTTTGCGGAAGGTGGAAAGCACTTTTGCTTCTTTCCACATCCTCATAACATTCGGAACCACACTCTTCAGCGGCGTAGCGGCAGAAATTCGGCATCGGCATAGAGTTGTATAAAAATGTTACTTGCATTCGCAATGGATGCATCATAGTCCAGCTCATAGGTGGGGCAGCAGTATAGTAAATGGGTAAATTACTGACATAATGTTGAAATGGTGTGACCAGAAAATGAAGCCACAATTGTTGCACTGCAAACGGGCCTGCGATTACTACCCAGATTTTCTCAATGATGTCTCCAAATTGCTTTTCCTAGAGGAGAACATTAAAGAGATCTTTCGATCTCTGAATGCTTAATATGTGTGTGTATTTCTGTTTGTTTTTTATACCCTGCAAAATCAACATTACTTGGTACAGGGTATTTTGCAGGCGGGCTACTCGACTGCGGCACTCTTACTTGTTCTTTGAAAATATACAAAAACTTTTTGTACAACAGTACAAAGTACATATGAATGTAGAGGAGCATGTGGACTTAATGTTATCATAGTTTGTGTGGTTAACAAGTTGATGATTCCAGTGTTTGGATGATTAAAAGAGTGAGCGCTTCAATTTTGTATTATTGGTCCACAAATCTAAATTGCGAATGGCACTTGATGATGGTTGAAAATGAAGGGCAAAGTTAAGGTCTACTTAAGCTAAAATATATAGTAAGTAAATAAAATATTTAAATAACACGTAAAAAGTTTTCTTCGGACATTGAGGGCCCCAAAACCGTTTTTATAGACGATCATGCTCAGGGTTATATTTTTCTGCCCGCCATCGAGGAGGCCTTGCTTATGACAGAGAAAGAACAGTGTCTGGGTTGTTTTTGGTATCTGACCCAGCCGAATGTGCAGGGCATGTACACTACGAATGTGGGAGCTGAATCCCGTACAGCCTTTATTGCTCTGCGCTGGCAAAATAGCTTTGCATATTAATGGCGGGCAATATGCCACCCAATCTCCAAGCACAATCAATCCCAGCAATAGCTGCTGCTGCGGCTTAGGAAGTACGATGAGGCTTACAAGTTGTGCGAGCAGATGAATCTGAGCAGTGCCTGGCGAGAGTTTGGAGAACAGGTCATTGCCGATCTGGAGCCAGATATAGGTGTGTTAGCTAAAGTACTTGCTTTTTATTAACATTAATTTCGCGGATACTGTCAGTTGGCCGACGCTGCCTTGGTTAATGCTTTGGATGAGCTTCGGTATGTGGAGGATCTGGCTATGCTTACTGGTTGCTGCTGTATGCTGTTGGCATCATCTGTTTAAGGTAGTTTATACCAGAGCTGCTTGGCAATTGTGTAGAGATTTTTTGCAATGGGATCAGGCAATGCTGCTGGCACACAAACATAAGCCACAGGAGGTGCAATTGGAGTTTACGTAAGTGGTCTGACCTGAACTGATAATTCCTTCGCAGTCGCCTGGTGCATTCTATATTTTGCTTGCTCATATTCACTTGCTTCGTTTTACTACTTATTGTTTAGTTACCATTTTCTCCATGTAAACTCAAGTGTAAGTCTGTACCTTACGTTTTACTTCAACACATATTTTCCACTCATTTTTTCAGGTTTTTTATGCCAAAAATTTGCATAAATACTCAAAATATACAAAGTTTATTTCCATTTTTTAAGTAAACACTGCTAGGTAAATACAATCAACTAAGAGGAGTCTAGGCAAACTAGAGTTAACAAGCACGCGTATATACAAAATAAATCTTTAATACTTAAACTGAACATTTACAAGAATACTAAGCAACGAATTGCGCATGTGTAAACAGGGGGGCAAGCGAAGTGGCCGAAACTATTGTTGGCAAAATTTAGTTTGGTATGTCATGGTTAAAGCGAAAAGCACTGAAGGCACCTTTTGTTTTTGGTTAAATTAAATGTGTCAGTTGCTCCTCGGTGAAAAAAAAAACTATAACTAAAAATCTTTCCTTGTTTGTTGTTGCGCGGGTCGTCAACAGGCAATTTCGTTGAAGGATTTGGTTAATTTTGTAACATTTACAGGTCATCGGGAGGCATGAGCACCGCATAGGCAGCAAAACCAATAAACACAATGCCACCCACAATGGTAACGGTGCGTACAGAGATTTTGGTAGCCACCAGACGACCACCAATCACAGCCAGGCCAGTACAAACACAATGGCCAAGAATTCCGCCCACGATAACGCCATAGACGTCCTGGAAGAGAGAGAGAGAGTGAGGACATTAAGAAAAGAAGGAAAAGTGATATTTGTTAATGATCCATTGGATGATTATGGTGTCTATTTGGACTGGATAGTTTTAACATCGTAAAAAGAATATTAATAAAGTCCATTTAATGTTAAAATGATCTTAGAATTTCATCCAAAGGATATGAAAAATTTATATAATATCCAAAAAAAAAGGATATGATAAAACTATAACTGGATCTTTTTTTGCTTAGTTTTAACATTACCTTGCTAGCAGCCAGTATAATGGTTGTCAACTGAGAACGATCACCCCATTCAGCAAGAAAGGTCATCGTAAAGGCCTGCGCCAAAATGCGCATGGTAAAGTAGGTGGCTCCGCGACGTTGTGGACGGCGTCGACCACTTTCAGGATCATTAACAAGTGCCGCATTAACATCACGATCCAGCTTTAAAAGAAACATAAATGGAAACATTCTCCGGTTACAAAAAGGATACAAATTCAATTTCATTAACTCAATGGAAATGTGTGCAAATCAGAAACAAAATTTCTTGATACATTTTTTTTTTTGGAAAAATATTACAAAAACGATCACTTCGAACACAAACATGCAGAAAATATAATGGAAATTCTAGTCTAGAACAGAATTGGGTGCAAAATGAAACAAAAAACCAAAAGAGAGAAATCCAAAAATATAAAGCAAATGAGTTACAATGAATGTACGAGTATTATTATGTGGAATGAAACAACATTTGTTTGAGAGTAGCATAGTATTTAGGTTGGCCTAACCCGTGCTTTAAGTGCGCCATTTGTCTCCTCGTTGTGGATGCTGCCGTTCAAACTATGCATGCTCTCGTGCCCGGCTAAGGGAGCCCGCGGGAGCTCCTCATTACCGGCAGCAGCTGACTTAGTATCGTTGACGGAAGCGTTTAGATTATCACATTGGGTTTGTTCGGTCTGGTTCGATGATGTAGACGAGTGTGCTGGACTATTGTGGAATGTGGACATTTTCAATTGTTCCACAATGCGTCCCTGCTTGAGAAATACTTCGGTAACTGGCAGGCCATGATCGTCATTATCATTTTGATCATTTGGAACAGTTTTATCACAGCTAAAGTTGGTGGTGTAGTTGTTGTTATTGTTGCGTGGCTTACGCTGACGATGCTGCATCTCAGAGGATTCATTGGTGGTGGGAGTGTTGGCACCATGTATCAAAGTTTGTTCACTGGCTTCCTCCTTGTCCGAGTTGCTATTCTTACGCTTGGACTCCGCATCCTCATATTTGCGTGTGGCTTTGCGCATCAACTTTGCGAATCGAATTAGAAATGGATTTTGTTTTTTTTTTTGGTTCGAAGCCAAAAAAGAAAGAAAGAATAATTAATTTTTGCATTAGCATGGAATTCTTCAAGCAAAATTTATTGAATTTGGGCAAAGCTTTGCAGTTGAAACTTTTGATTATTCAGTTTTGTCTGGTTTAGTAATTAGATTTTTGCATTTAATCACATTGAGAAGGCGTTTTTGGGTGTAACAAAAAAGTATGTACAGAAAAATAAATTGAAATCAATTAAAACTTGTTTTATTTCAAGTCAAGTTTGCACGTGTAATGAGTCTTTTTTTTTGTGGGATTTTCTCGCGCTGGTTAGATGGTTCGAGTGAAGTTTTTGTTGTTGTCGTTTTTTAAATAACATGCAATTCCAGCTACAACTACGTATGAGAAGCTTTTTGTTTGTGTTTTGTGTTAGTGTTTTTTGTTTTGTTTTGTTTTGTTGTTTTATTTAATGAGTAAAAATTATATCAATTAGGTTCTATAAAAACCAAAGCGTAAATATGAAGTGATCGCTCTGGCAATACAAAATTGCAATAGAGCAACAAATTAAGCTTAGCTAATAACAAAAGCAGAAAGATCATTAGAAACTACAAAAGTTGTAACAAAATTAACGAATAACTTATGTATAAACACATAAATCTACTTGTACATACGACACAGAGCAACAATAATATCTTCGTAGAGCGACAATAATAAAACTAGTAAACAACCCGAATAAGCTTTTATCAGAGATGCAAAAAGTTGAGGAATTTGGACTTGATTAAATCATTTTTGTCAACGGTTCCACCTACCAAACCACGAATACAGTTCCGTTCAGTTACTCACGCTTTATATTTAATCAGAAAAGTTACCGTTTTCGGATATTTGAATTTAAGAAAAAACTTATTTGAACCGTCGCGACTATCCCGGAAGAATTTGAAATGTGCGGTATGCGCGGAATTGTGTCATGATAAAAAATTATGAATATTTTTATATTTTGTGTGCTGAAGATCTGACAATGGAACTAAAAATTACATAATGCAACAATATTAAACTTTTTCCAGTATATTGAAGTGTTGGTGGTGGTTTTAGATGATCTGTTTTAAGAAATTTTCCATTACGTCGAGATTTTTTAGTAATTTAAGCTTAAAGTTCCGGTTCCTATACTCTATTTCAGTCGGGCGTAGAGATTTATATGTATCGATGAGCCACACGAGTGGCAGCGGGTATCATTGGCACTTCATACGCGAAGGATAAATATGCCATTAGTGGTATAAACACTGCATACATTTTTTGCAGTATATGCGACACTGGAGTGTGAAAAATGTCAAGTACGAATGCAGTACTCTTGTAGTTGCAGTGCACTCATGCAGATCTCTTCATTTGAACGAAGTTAACAATTTCAATATCGCTTCCGAAAAAGTTAAGTTGAACTGATCGGAACGAAAATATTCAAGCTTCCAGATTGAACCGGTTCAAAGTACTTATTATTTCAACTCTGAATTGAAAATTTATTGTGTGAATCAAAATAGATATGGATAGATATTTTTAAGGATCACAACCGGATTCGAACTTTTGAAACTTCAGAACGACAGAAAATTTCTTTAGTCACAGTATTTCCCATAATTAGAAGCCCATTAGCTTTGCTTTGATGATCGTGTGCTGTTAGAAAGTGTTTCTATTTATGTTTAATGCTGTGACGAAAGGAATATTCTGTCGTTCTGAGCTTGAGGCTTTAAAGTACACCAGTTTGATTGGTTTCTATTCGATTCAAAACCTGCTTAATGAATAAAATAAATTTCAGATCTTTTTTAAAACTGGTTTGTTCAGCTGGTCGATGTGTGAAGACATTATTGAATCTCTATAGATATGCAACTAAAAGTGTGTAGCAAGCATTAACCGATATCTACAGTCTACAACAATGTACAAAACATACAGATTGCTTCACCTTCACTTACCTCATCTTCACGCTTACGCAAATCACTCTGGACCTCTTCCAATTCCTCTTGAGCATCAGTGGGTTTCATTTTGTAACCATCATACAACATTTTCAAACCAAATATTAAAAATAATGCAGTTGAGATATAATACGTATAAATCTGTAAAGAAATTAAATACAATCTCCATTATGGTTACAGCTCCTGCCCCTTCGTTACCTACCTTAGGAATAAAGTTGGCTGCCATGCCAAATACGCATGAGAGTACCGTCATTAGGGCCAAGGCGGCTATGGCGCCGCCAAAGACAATCAAACGCGGATGGCGCATGGCCATTATGGCAGCTATAAAGAAAGTCTTATCGCCTAGCTCTGTCAATAGGATGACAGAGATCGATGCAGTAAATGCATCGAGAAAGTTTCCCTTGCCCTTGGATTCCCGTTCAGTTTCGGTCGGTTTCTCTGGTAAAGCACCCAGCTCTGTGGGCTTTGGTCCCACCACTTCATTCAGCACATTCTGAAATTCCAAAAAAAATCTATTTCAAATTTCGTATCATTTAAAACGAGATTCGAGATACGCACGCTTTCACCAGCCGATACAACCGCCGCATTCTCTTCAATATCTGGTTTAAATTCCGCAGCACATATGGTGGCAAATGTAAGTACCACCATCAAAGCCAATGCCGTATGCCATTTGGCCGATCGCTTTAGATATACATTATGTCTGGTCGTTTGCCAGAAATAGGATTGATTTTGTGACATCTTTGTGGATGAGGTATGATGATCCTCCTACTTTGATGCTTCCGTGGATACGTGTTCAATTCGTCCGGCTGACTGCAAAGAAATGAGTTGCTGAACTTAAAATGTGGTTCACATGGCAAAAAAAGTTATATGGCTAATCAGCCGAACAAGTGTTCTCGCGGCTTTATTTGTACATGCCAAACAGAATAAAACAAATGTTGATATCTCTGTGTATGGCCAGAGGCACAATCTGTGCATCCACTAGACCCCAACTCAAACTAACCGATGTCAAGATAAGCGCGCACTGCGTCAAGTGTCGTGGCTAAAATTGGTGTACCCGCCGGTGTACCATGATGGTAATACAGCTTTGGCATCGAAACAGTTCAACAACAAAAACCATTGAAAATCAGTGACCATGCTGCTTGGACTTTTGATACGTCAGAAGCACCTACACCAACTTATTGATTAGATAACAAGCGAGAAGTGCAAAAGCATAGCAGGAATTTCAAATGCACTATCTATTAAATGGCAGGTGAAACAATTAACTAATTATTTTTGATTACAATGTAAATTTTAATAAGTTGACTAAATGTTTAATTCATAAGAATGTGGAATACCTCTGTGAAAGAAAGTCGTAAATAAATCAACAACTGGCTGTTCATTTCGAAACTGAGGAAAAGGCTAAAAACCAGTCCAGCGGCGAAACGATCAGAGCCGGTTCTGTTGAACTTGACCAGGAATCTAACCTGCGGAACCTAAACTTTTCTTTTTGGGAAAATGTTAGGTTTGAACTTTTCTACCGACTTCATTTGCAAAAGGTTAGATATAGATTAGGTTAGTCTTCGAGAACAAGGAAAAAGTTACAAATGCATTGACACATCGATTGGACGATCTCAGAACTTCGTAACAAATGCTCTTAAAACTTAAATTGTGTTATTAGTCAATCGGGACCCTTTCATATCAACAGAAGCAATTGCAAGCGAAATTGGCAACGTTGAGCAATTAGTAATTGCAAATGTACCTGACAGGATAGCCCGCAAAGTTCCTTTGCTTAGAAAGGCAACTTTGAAGTAGAGGGAAAACTTTACATTGGGGCATAAAAACTGGCACTGACCAGACGGTGCAAAAAAATGGCACAACACTCTTTGGATCGAGGAAACTAAGACTAATTTGTTGGGAATGCTGCTCGAAGGAACGTTCGTCTATCAAAAGGCAAAGAATTTCGCTCAAAGGTTACAACGAAATCAGTGGTAAAATAATGATTTGGGGCTGCTTTTCGTGACAAGGAATAGTCCCGATACATCGAATCGATGTATCCAAAATGGATCGATTTGTTTACAAAGATAAAGTGTGATTTGGTGCTATTTGCGTTTTCAGTGTCCATTTGTTGATACCTCACGTGTGATTTGTAACATGTGGCAATGTCAAAAATGCCCAGCAAGGTTTGCCATTAACCATGAATAGACAAAGGCTGCCTTCACATTGTTCGATACATAAGACCTGATAGTCTAGTAGTCTTGCTTTTAGTTATGTTTGAAATGTGAATAGCATGTCAAATTCATAGTGGAATCGTGATGAAATGCAGGCCTACTAGATCATGTCATGACTGCTTATTTTCGTGACTGTGTTAGATGTGAATAAACCAAAGAAATAGTTTGTTAGAATTGCTTGATTGTGATTTGTTATCGATAGCACACAGCTATCAGTAGTAAATAAACAAGTAAATTTGTCAAGGTAAATGCAAAATGAATGTGGAAACCTCTTTGTTTTTAATTAGTGAATTAAAACACGGAAATTCGTGCAAGGCTCTGAAGGCTTTACTGGTTGTTGCGGAGGAGGAAAGCTTGAAAAGCCGACTCTTCAAAAAGAAGCAGCCCCTCGTACTCAATTGTTGTGACAGTACAAAAATATATAATGGACAAATTTAAGGATTATTTCATGATGTCCCGTGCATCGTTAAGGACTCTCAGCAAATTGCTCATTGAATACTTTATTAATATTAACACTTGCAGACCCTTCTTTACGTGACCCTGGTTAAACCAATTGCCAACGTAACTAGAGTGATGTTATTTGGCAGTTGGCAAAACCGGAGTCCTTATAAGTAAATGACCGTTTCGACATAGGAGACATAGGACAAAGATCTAGCAATTGGATATTCGAGTTTGTGCACATTCTCGGGCTTACAACCAACATTAAATGGCTAACAAATTCTTGAGAAAAATTCAAGAGGGATTCCACCAGCAGTGGGTGCTATTGACGACGGTCATAAATTTAATAGTATGTTCTAAATTCTATTTTGCAGTTTTCCGCCAACAAAAAATATCGATTACTTTGTGGCATGAAAATTCTATCAAACACGTTCACCAGCAGCCAAACACTTTTTTGTTGATTGATGATTTATGTTAGATTACACTGTGATACATTTTTGAACTCAAAAAAGTTGATCGCGTCGAGACCAAAAAATTCTGAATTTATTATACCCGTTACTCGTAGAGTAAAAGGGTATACTAAAGTCGTGCAAATGTATGTAACAGGCAGAAGGAATCATTTCCGACCATATAAAGTATATATATTCTTGATCAGCATCAACAGCCGAGTCGATATAGCCATGTCCGTCTGTCCGTCTGTCCGTCCGTCCGTCCGTCTGTATGAACACCTAGATCTCAGAGACTAGAAGAGCTAGAGCAACCAAATTTGAAATGTAGACTCCTATTGTCTGCACGCAGATCAAGTTTATTTTCAATTTTTGCCACGCCCCCTCACGCCCCCGCAATTTGGAAAAAACGTCATATCTCCTACAGTTTTGATGATAGATGGTTCGTACTTTCTAAAGATATCTAGTACTTAAAATTATTTATCGATTTGCTGAAGGAATGATAAAGATCGGATGAACGATACTCAAGTTATGAGCAAAAAACGATCAGTTAACACCCACCACCCACCCCACTCATAACCTAAGCAATGCGTTCAGCAGCAATCTTAGTGAGAGAGAGAGAGAGAGAGACGAGTTAAAAAATGTTGCATACTTTTCGGCTGACCCACCTCAGGCATACAGGAAGGCTATTAAACATTTGTTTCCATGAGTAACGGGTATATCGAAGTCGGTTAGAGCCGACTTTAACTTACGCTCTCGTTTAATTTTTATACCCGTTACTCGTAGAGTAAAAGGGTATACTAAAGTCGTGCAAATGTATGTAACAGCCAGAAGGAATCATTTCCGACCATATAAAGTATATATATTCTTGATCAGCATCAACAGCCGATTCGATATAGCCATGTCCGTCTGTCCGTCCGTCTGTATGAACACCTAGATCTCAGAGACTAGAAGAGCTAGAGCAACCAAATTTGAAATGTAGACTCCTATTGTCTGCACGCAGATCAAGTTTATTTTCAATTTTTGCCACGCCCCCTCACGCCCCCGCAATTTGGAAAAAACGTCATATCTCCTACAGTTTTGATGATAGATGGTTCGTACTTTCTAAAGATATCTAGTACTTAAAATTATTTATCGATTTGCTGAAGGAATGATAAAGATCGGATGAACGATACTCAAGTTATGAGCAAAAAACGATCAGTTAACACCCACCACCCACCCCACTCATAACCTAAGCAATGCGTTCAGCAGCAATCTTAGTGAGAGAGAGAGAGAGAGAGAGAGACGAGTTAAAAAATGTTGCATACTTTTCGGCTGACCCACCTCAGGCATACAGGAAGGCTATTAAACATTTGTTTCCATGAGTAACGGGTATATCGAAGTCGGTTAGAGCCGACTTTAACTTACGCTCTCGTTTAATTTTTATACCCGTTACTCGTAGAGTAAAAGGGTATACTAAAGTCGTGCAAATGTATGTAACAGGCAGAAGGAATCATTTCCGACCATATAATGTATATATATTCTTGATCAGCATCAACAGCCGAGTCGATATAGCCATGTCCGTCTGTCCGTCCGTCGGTCCGTCTGTATGAACACCTAGATCTCAGAGACTAGAAGAGCTAGAGCAACCAAATTTGAAATGTAGACTCCTATTGTCTGCACGCAGATCAAGTTTATTTTCAATTTTTGCCACGCCCCCTCACGCCCCCGCAATTTGGAAAAAACGTCATATCTCCTACAGTTTTGATGATAGATGGTTCGTACTTTCTAGAGATATCTAGTACTCAAAATTATTTATCGATTTGCTGAAGGAATGATAAAGATCGGATGAACGATACTCAAGTTATGAGCAAAAAACGGTCAGTTAACGCCCACCACCCACCCCACCCATAACCTAAGCATTGCGTTCAGCAGCAATCTTAGTGAGAGAGAGAGAGAGAGAGAGAGAGAGAGAGAGAGACTTAGAGAGCGCACTGCTTTGTGCGTTGTGTGTTAACTAGCCGTTTGACTCGTGACCAAATTCGAGCTGCGACATTAAGGGTGCAGAGTATGTAATAGTCGGGCTTGACCGACGTTTTCAAAAGTTTTGTTGTCTGATCTGTTTATCGTGATGAATTTGGAGTCATTTATGTTGGATTTAGTAATTGACAAATGTCTATTAATATCTGGCGGATAATAAATAGCCGAGTTAAAAAATGTTGCATACTTTTCGGCTGACCCACCTCAGGCATACAGGAAGGCTAATAAACATTTGTTTCCATGAGTAACGGGTATATCGAAGTCGGTTAGAGCCGACTTTAACTTACGCTCTCGTTTTTTCTTTCTAAAAGCAAATTCTTTTTATTGCACTTTGAACTTTTTCGCTTCAGAGCAGGATTTACGATTACATATCTCGTAAACTATTTTGATTTTTGCCTTTATATCTTTGGCAAAGTTGTTGCTCTTGGTTTGGCCTACAAAGCATTTCTTTGTAGCAAATCAAAAACATCTTCATACCCAAAATTATAAGTTTCTCAAAAAAATCACGTTTTTACCACTTTTTTACAGCTTTTCAACTTCATCTTGAATCCTGTTACAAATTTGGACAAGTAATATAATACAAAGTTGTAACTTAGACCTAAATAAACAAACTGTCAGAACGAACCAACTTCATTTTATTACTCGTTCACGTAGCCACTTGGCCACATGGCCATTTTTCGAGTTTTGATTACAATTCTACATGCTTAAGAGCCCGTAACTATATGAAGGACCAATCGAACGAAGTTGGTATGTTCCAACCGTTTGTTCATTTAAGTCTTAGCTAAGTTTTTGTCCAGCATTGCTTAGTCTAATTCGTTACAGTTTTCAAAGTTAGAAAACAGTACAAAATGAGGGAAACATGACGATCTTACGAAATTTTTGTAATTTTGAGTATATAGATGTAATTTTTTTTGACTTGCTACTTAAAAATGTTTTGTAAGCCAAGCTAAAAGCAACCACTTCCTCTTAGACGTCAAAGCGAAATTCCAATTAGTTAGATATGGAGTTGCAAGCCCCAATCAAAAGCTGAAAACTTTAAAGTTCAATAAAAAGAAAACGGCAGCTAACCAGCCAGCTAACCATCATACCCTTTCAGAATTTTTTAGTCTCCACTCGATCAACATTTTAGTGTTGCACAGTGTTATTGGTCTGTGGTGAATTCGTGCTCTATTTTTTATCGAAAAATTGTTTTCAACCACGAAGCTCATTTTTGGCTTAATGGATACGTCAACAAACAGAATTTCTGAATATGGTCTGAAAAGCAGCCAGAGGTAGTTTAAGAACTGCAAATGCACCCTGAAAAATGTACTGTTTGTTGCGGTTTGCGGCCCGGCAGCATTACTGGAACGTTCTTTTTCAAAAATTATTAAAATCGCATCGTTACAGTCAATGTAGCAACTTTTTTTTGCCCAAATTGAAAGAATTACACTTGGTTGACATTTGGTTTGAACAAGACGGTGCCACACGATACGCGAAACCATGGACCAATTGAGAGGCGAGTTTAATGAGCAATTAATCTCACGTTTTGGACCGGTCCATTGGTAGCCACGATCATGTGATTTAACCCCACTAGACTATCTTTTGTGGGGCTACGTGAAGTCTCTCGTGTACAGAGGCAAGTCAGCCACAACTGCAGCCCTGGAAGACAACATTACAGCTGCAATTGGTGAGATACCGGCAGAAATGCTGGATGAACCACCTGAGACGTAGGCGCGGGCAACATTTACATTAAATAATCTTCAAACAGTAAATGGTATGAATTGATGTATCGCTTCAAATAGTTTTCATTCACTATTGCAAATTTTCTGATTTTTTTTTTAGTTTTTAAAAAACAAACGCTAAAAAATCACCCTTTATTATATATTATAGCAACCTTTTACTCCTTTTTACTAAGTAAAAATGTAAATGCAAAATCTTTAGAAATTTCCGAGACCCTCACAAGTATAACCTTTTAACTCCACGAATAGGTTTGAACTGTTTTAATTAAGTTCTATACAAGATATGAATCATACAAATTAACAAACCATAGCTTTTTAAAGTAAAGCTCAATTTTATATAGTTTTATGCAGAACAAAACATTTTACTAAAACTTCTCAATTAAACCTCTCAGCTAATATACACCTGATCAGTTAGTGTATAGTATTTATACGTGACTGAATGCTCGACTAAAGGCAATACTTTAATTACCTTCCATATAAATAAATAAATAATCATGGTTTATGATTTTCAAGGCCCAGACAAAAAACAAATTCTTTGCGAAAATTAACTCAATGTTTGTATCATTTTCGATCGGTCATTGGCTGCGATTTCTCTTGTTTGTTTTAATGGGTAGTTATGGAGTGTTCCATTACAATGTTTAATTGGCTGAGATAAGGTTATCTCTCTGATTTCCATATTTGAGATATGGCTGGGCAGGCGTGCAAACAAAATGCTACATAAATATTTTCTTGGCTTTAAAAAATAAATGAAAAAGCCAGTTAACAGTCAGAAGTTTATTTGTTTTCTTAAATCAGTTTGGGTTTCCCATTTATTTAATATAAATCATTGCTGGTGATTTGTGGTTTAGTCATCATAATCTGCTTCTTCTCATAATTTTAACGATATGACACACACAAAGAGGCAAAAGTTGATATTTGCCAACTAAATAGAAGATTAACAAAGTGCACTCAGACGCACCAAAAAAAAAAGAACACATTCTAAAATCAGCTATGCCCGACTTTCATATACCCGTTACTCAAGGAGAGAAAGCACACTGGGGCAGAACAAAAAACTGACCGGCAGAAATTCCAAAAATCGAGGTTGTAATCCACGCTAATTGGAAGCCAATTAACCCCTGAGGTCGGAAACGGACAGTTTTGAAGGATCGATGTACTGTGTTCCGCAGTCAAGGAATCCAAGGTCAAGAATTGTTGAGACTATTTTTTCATCATTTTTAGCAGATGCGTGTTATGCGAAGGCAATGTTTCTGGTAACTTTTGTTTTGTTATTGTTTGTTAGTTGAGGTACGAAATTGTGTATTCGGTTAATTTAATTTAATTAAGATTGCAGGTAAAAGTATAATGGAAGAGACAGACTAAAAAATAAACAGTTTTTCATCTTTTTTTGGCCGGGAAAATTATGGCCGACCTAAGGTTGATTTTTCTTGATACTAAAGACCTTAACGAAAGTCACTAATCTTATTTCGTTTAGTTATTAATTTTGTATGGGAGCTACATCTAAAAATAAACCGATCTTAGCGAAACTCGTACAGAACGTTAGTATAATGTTAAAATAAGCGTGTACCAAAAACTGTCCAAATCGGACAAGCTGTAGGAGTACCCATTTGTCAGAAATCGCCCACCCGATTGAAAAAAAAATCCAAAAATAAAATCGGAGCAATCGAAAGCCTATGAAACGATACCCCATTTGATTCTTATTTTTGGATTTTAGTAAAAAAAAAAAATTCTTTTACTTCTTCCCAACCCCCCTTAAATCAGACCCGATCGGAAAAATATTACCAGAAATATAATCGGAGCACATCAAAGCCTATGAAACGATACGCCAATAAAATTTTTTTTTTTTAATTTTACCCTCATGTGTCTGCCCCTCTCCACCGATGGGAAAAATATCACCAGATATGAAATCGGAGCACCTATAAAACGACACCCCACTTAGTTTTTTCCGATTTAACTTCTTCTCCCTCCTCCATTAGTCAGCCCCTTTCCACCAATCGGAAAATTTTTGCCAGAAATTAAATCGGAGCACCCAAAAACCTATGAAACTACCGAAAACCTCTGAATAATGATTTTCACAACGACGTTATTAATTTCAGTCGAGCAGTTTTCGATTCTGTCCCAGTGTGGTGTTTATAATAGCTTTGTGTAAGTCAGTTATAGATCCGCCTGTTACATACAATTTCACGAACTTGGTACAACCTTTTTGCTCTACGAGTAAAGGGTATAAAAAATCACCTGACAGGAAGAGAGAGATAAAGGGGAAACTAGACTAAACTATTTCTTCAGGCCTTTAAAATCATTTCGGGGGATTTTCGTTCTAAAAGACCGAAAGCCTTTTTTTGTAAATGATTTCGTGCCTAATAAAGGAGGCACACTACCACCTCTAATGCAAACGTCTACTCTGTGGACGACAATTTACGCTAGTAATAAAATCCTGATTCAATTGAATAGATTTATAACTATCAAACAATAGTGATTTATTTCGAAATAATTGAATACATATTTTAGATTGGATTTTTTCATTTCTGAAATTTTTTGAGATTATGAAAGTATCATAAAAATATAAAAAATTAAAACAAAATACGCTTTCGTCACCATACTGCTGTCAGGTCGTGTTTTTTTTATACGTACATATGTATATGTTGTATATGTACACAATAAAACGGAAATCTTGATTTCTACGTAGTTGCTGCAGTACCATAGGACATGTTTGATGACGTTTAGAGACGTAATCACTGATAAGAGGCGGGGGCGCCGTAGTTTTTCTAGTTTTTTCTTTGATTGAGCAAACAACCAACGGCAACGACATTGTCAACAGTAATTAATTAATAAAAATATTTTAAATTACCATACAAACACACAGACACACACATTTAGAAGCAGGCATGTGTTAAATTGGTTTTGCAAAAACAAAAGGGACAGGTTCAATAAATCAATTAAATGTTCAGTATAAATTCATATGTACATATTTATGTCAACCAATAATATTTGTGGTGGACGTTTTGTGGACTTTTGGTGCTTCGCCTTGTTTTGGCATTGATTTTCGTTTCCTTTCTATTTATTGCAAATCTATTTTTGTAAATAGAACTGAAAACAACAACAATATTGCCACTAGAGCTGCCCATTTGGCTATAGTTTTTTTCCGTACATACAAATTTTTATATGCAGATATTTTTTTTTATTTTTTCATGATTCAATAACAAATAAATCTATTGTTATTCACTTGTGCTATCGTTTGTTTAAAATTGGGCCCAATTCAAATTCAAAAATTCAATGCTCACTGTGATTGTTGTCGCATAATTTGTAATTTACAGTAATATTTAAATTTAGCTGCAACTTTGATTAAAATTTGAACTTCAAGTTGTATTTTAAGAAAATTCATTCTTTTTCGTTGTTTAACAATTTGTTTATTTTTCCATTTCTTGTAATTTTAGCTTTTTCCCAGCTAAATGACACACTTAAGCATCACTAAACCCTTTGCCGCTGACGAAAGCAAAAAAATGAAAAGTTGATTTTTAAGCACATATAAAACAATTTCCATTGCTTGAACAAATTACACATTGATTAAATTAATTAAATTATAGTTTATATGACAATCTAATTTGTTTAAGCTTATGGAAATATTAACACACGTTCTTACTTTGTGTCAGAACAATTGTGAAACTGTCTTATATGTGCTTAAAAATCGACTTTTCATTTTTTTGCTTTCGTCAGCGGCAAAGGGTTTAGTGATGCTTAAGTGTGTCATTTAGCTGGGAAAAAGCTAAAATTACAAGAAATGGAAATATAAACAAATTGTTAAACAACGAAAAAGAATGAATTTTCTTAAAATACAACTTGAAGTTCAAATTTTAATCAAAGTTGCAGCTAAATTTAAATATTACTGTAAATTACAAATTATGCGACAACAATGACAGTGAGCATTGAATTTTTGAATTTGAATTGGGCCCAATTTTAAACAAACGATAGCACAAGTGAATAACAATAGATTTATTTGTTATTGAATCATGAAAAAATAAAAAAAAATATCTGCATCTAAAAATGTGTGTATACGAAAAAAAAAGCTATAGCCAAATGGGCAGCTCTAGTGGCAATATTGTTGTTGTTTTCAGTTCTATTTACAAAAATAGATTTGCAATAAATAGAAAGGAAACGAAAATCAATGCCAAAACAAGGCGAAGCACCAAAAGTCCACAAAACGTCCACCACAAATATTATTGGTTGACATAAATATGTACATATGAATTTATACTGAACATTTAATTGATTTATTGAACCTGTCCCTTTTGTTTTTGCAAAACCAATTTAACACATGCCTGCTTCTAAATGTGTGTGTGTCTGTGTGTTTGTATGGTAATTTAAAATATTTTTATTAATTAATTACTGTTGACAATGTCGTTGCCGTTGGTTGTTTGCTCAATCAAAGAAAAAACTAGAAAAACTACGGCGCCCCCGCCTCTTATCAGTGATTACGTCTTTAAACGTCATCAAACATGTCCTATGGTACTGCAGCAACTACGTAGAAATCAAGATTTCCGTTTTATTGTGTACATATACATATACATATGTACGTATAAAAAAAACACGACCTGACAGCAGTATGGTGACGAAAGCGTATTTTGTTTTAATTTGTTATATTTTTATGATACTTTCATAATCTCAAAAAATTTCAGAAATGAAAAAATCCAATCTAAAATATGTGTTCAATTATTTCAAAATAAATCACTATTGTTTGATAGTTATAAAACTATTCAATTGAATCAGGATTTCATTACTAGCGTAAATTGTCGTTCACAGAGTAGACGTTTGCATTAGAGGTGGTAGTGTGCCTCCTTTATTAGGCACGAAATCATTTACAAAAAAAGGCTTTCGGTCTTTTAGAACGAAAATCCCCCGAAATGATTTTAAAGGCCTGAAGAAATTGTTTCAGGAAGCGCCATGAAGCCATTTCTAGTTTCCCCTTTATCTCTCTCTTCCTGTCAGGTGATTTTTTATACCCTTTACTCGTAGAGCAAAAAGGTTGTACCAAGTTCGTGAAATTGTATGTAACAGGCGGATCTATAACTGACTTACACAAAGCTATTATAAACACCACACTGGGACAGAATCGAAAACTGCTCGACTGAAATTTATAACGTCGTTGTGAAAATCATTATTCAGAGGTTTTCGGTAGTTTCATAGGTTTTTGGGTGCTCCGATTTAATTTCTGGCAAAAATTTTCCGATTGGTGGAAAGGGGCTGACTAATGGAGGAGGGAGAAGAAGTTAAATCGGAAAAAACTAAGTGGGGTGTCGTTTTATAGGTGCTCCGATTTCATATCTGGTGATATTTTTCCCATCGGTGGAGAGGGGCAGACACATGAGGGTAAAATTAAAAAAAAAAAATTTTATTGGCGTATCGTTTCATAGGCTTTCGATTGCTCCGATTTTATTTTTGGATTTTTTTTTTCAATCGGGTGGGCGATTTCTGACAAATGGGTACTCCTACAGCTTGTCCGATTTGGACAGTTTTTGGTATACGCTTATTTTAACATTATACTAACGTTCTGTACGAGTTTCGCTAAGATCGATTTATTTTTAGATGTAGCTCCCATACAAAATTAATAACTAAACGAAATAAGATAAGTGACTTTCGTTAAGGTCTTTAGTATCAAGAAAAATCAACCTTAGGTCGGCCATAATTTTCCCGGCCAAAAAAAGATGAAAAACTGTTTATTTTTTAGTCTGTCTCTTCCATTATACTTTTACCTGCAATCTTAATTAAATTAAATTAACCGAATACACAATTTCGTACCTCAACTAACAAACAATAACAAAACAAAAGTTACCAGAAACATTGCCTTCGCATAACACGCATCTGCTAAAAATGATGAAAAAATAGTCTCAACAATTCTTGACCTTGGATTCCTTGACTGCGGAACACAGTACATCGATCCTTCAAAACTGTCCGTTTCCGACCTCAGGGGTTAATTGGCTTCCAATTAACCGGGATTACAACCTCGATTTTTGGAATTTCTGCCGGTCAGTTTTTTGTTCTGCCCCAGTGTGCTTTCTCTCCTTGAGTAACGGGTATATGAAAGTCGGGCATAGCTGATTTTAGAATGTGTTCTTTTTTTTTTGGTGCGTCTGAGTGCACTTTGTTAATCTTCTATTTAGTTGGCAAATATCAACTTTTGCCTCTTTGTGTGTGTCATATCGTTAAAATTATGAGAAGAAGCAGATTATGATGACTAAACCACAAATCACCAGCAATGATTTATATTAAATAAATGGGAAACCCAAACTGATTTAAGAAAACAAATAAACTTCTGACTGTTAACTGGCTTTTTCATTTATTTTTTAAAGCCAAGAAAATATTTATGTAGCATTTTGTTTGCACGCTTGCCCAGCCATATCTCAAATATGGAAATCAGAGAGATAACCTTATCTCAGCCAATTAAACATTGTAATGGAACACTCCATAACTACCCATTAAAACAAACAAGAGAAATCGCAGCCAATGACCGATCGAAAATGATACAAACATTGAGTTAATTTTCGCAAAGAATTTGTTTTTTGTCTGGGCCTTGAAAATCATAAACCATGATTATTTATTTATGTATATGGAAGGTAATTAAAGTATTGCCTTTAGTCGAGCATTCAGTCACGTATAAATACTATACACTAACTGATCAGGTGTATATTAGCTGAGAGGTTTAATTGAGAAGTTTTAGTAAAATGTTTTGTTCTGCATAAAACTATATAAAATTGAGCTTTACTTTAAAAAGCTATGGTTTGTTAATTTGTATGATTCATATCTTGTATAGAACTTAATTAAAACAGTTCAAACCTATTCGTGGAGTTAAAAGGTTATACTTGTGAGGGTCTCGGAAATTTCTAAAGATTTTGCATTTACATTTTTACTTAGTAAAAAGGAGTAAAAGGTTGCTATAATATATAATTAAGGGTGATTTTTTAGCGTTTGTTTTTTAAAAACTAAAAAAAAAATCAGAAAATTTGCAATAGTGAATGAAAACTATTTGAAGCGATACATCAATTCATACCATTTACTGTTTGAAGATTATTTAATGTAAATGTTGCCCGCGCCTACGTCTCAGGTGGTTCATCCAGCATTTCTGCCGGTATCTCACCAATTGCAGCTGTAATGTTGTCTTCCAGGGCTGCAGTTGTGGCTGACTTGCCTCTGTACACGAGAGACTTCACGTAGCCCCACAAAAGATAGTCTAGTGGGGTTAAATCACATGATCGTGGCTACCAATGGACCGGTCCAAAACGTGAGATTAATTGCTCATTAAACTCGCCTCTCAATTGGTCCATGGTTTCGCGTATCGTGTGGCACCGTCTTGTTCAAACCAAATGTCAACCAAGTGTAATTCTTTCAATTTGGGCAAAAAAAAGTTGCTACATTGACTGTAACGATGCGATTTTAATAATTTTTGAAAAAGAACGTTCCAGTAATGCCGCCGGGCCGCAAACCGCAACAAACAGTACATTTTTCAGGGTGCATTTGCAGTTCTTAAACTACCTCTGGCTGCTTTTCAGACCATATTCAGAAATTCTGTTTGTTGACGTATCCATTAAGCCAAAAATGAGCTTCGTGGTTGAAAACAATTTTTCGATAAAAAATAGAGCACGAATTCACCACAGACCAATAACACTGTGCAACACTAAAATGTTGATCGAGTGGAGACTAAAAAATTCTGAAAGGGTATGATGGTTAGCTGGCTGGTTAGCTGCCGTTTTCTTTTTATTGAACTTTAAAGTTTTCAGCTTTTGATTGGGGCTTGCAACTCCATATCTAACTAGTTGGAATTTCGCTTTGACGTCTAAGAGGAAGTGGTTGCTTTTAGCTTGGCTTACAAAACATTTTTAAGTAGCAAGTCAAAAAAAATTACATCTATATCTATATCTATATACTCAAAATTACAAAAATTTCGTAAGATCGTCATGTTTCCCTCATTTTGTACTGTTTTCTAACTTTGAAAACTGTAACGAATTTGACTAAGCAATGCTGGACAAAAACTTAGCTAAGACTTAAATGAACAAACGGTTGGAACATACCAACTTCGTTCGATTGGTCCTTCATATAGTTACGGGCTCTTAAGCATGTAGAATTGTAATCAAAACTCGAAAAATGGCCATGTGGCCAAGTGGCTACGTGAACGAGTAATAAAATGAAGTTGGTTCGTTCTGACAGTTTGTTTATTTAGGTCTAAGTTACAACTTTGTATTATATTACTTGTGCAAATTTGTAACAGGATTCAAGATGAAGTTGAAAAGCTGTAAAAAAGTGGTAAAAACGTGATTTTTTTGAGAAACTTGTAATTTTGGGTATGAAGATGTTTTTGATTTGCTACAAAGAAATGCTTTGTAGGCCAAACCAAGAGCAACAACTTTGCCAAAGATATAAAGGCAAAATTCAAAATAGTTTACGAGATATGTAATCGTAAATCCTGCTCTGAAGCGAAAAAGTTCAAAGTGCAATAAAAAGAATTTGCTTTTAGAAGAAAAAATAAATTCAGAATTTTTTGGTCTCGACGCGATCAACTTTTTTGAGTTCAAAAATGTATCACAGTGTAATCTAACATAAATCATCAATCAACAAAAAAGTGTTTGGCTGCTGGTGAACGTGTTTGATAGAATTTTTAGGCCACAATGTAATAGATATTTTTTGTTGGCGGAAAACTGCAAAATTGAATTTAGAACATACTATTAAATTTATGACCGTCGTCAATAGCACCCACTGCTGGTGGAATCCCTCTTGAATTTTTCTCAAGAATTTGTTAGCCATTTAATTTTTGTTGTAAGCCCGAGAATGTGCACAAACTCGAATATCCAATTGCTAGATCTTTGTCCTATGTCTCCTATGTCGAAACGGTCATTTACTTATAAGGACTCCTGTTTTGCCAGCTGCCAAATAACATCACTCTGGTTTTTATTAAGAGTTACGTTGGCAATTGGTTTAACCAGGGTCACGTAAAGAAGAGTCTGCAAGTGTTAATTTTAATAAAGTATTCAATGGGCAATTTGCTGAGAGTCCTTTACGATGCACGGGACATCATGAAATAATCCTTAAATTTGTCCATTATATATTTTTGTACTGTCACAACAATTGAGTACGAGGGGCTGCTTCTTTTTGAAGAGTCGGCTTTTCAAGCTTTCCTCCTCCGCAACAACCAGTAAAGCCTTCAGAGCCTTGCACGAATTTCCGTGTTTTAATTCACTAATTAAAAACAAAGAGGTTTCCACATTCATTTTGAATTTACCTTGACAAATTTACTTGTTTATTTACTACTGACAGCTGTGTGCTATCGATAACAAATCACAATCAAGCAATTCTAACAAACTATTTCTTTGGTTTATTCACATCTAACACAGTGACGAAAATAAGCAGTCATGACATGATCTAGTAGGCCTGCATTTCATCACGATGCCACTATGAATTTGACATGCTATTCACATTTCAAACATAACTAAAAGCAAGACTACTAGACTATCAGGTCTTATGTATCGAACAATGTGAAGGCAGCCTTTGTCTATTCATGGTTAATGGCAAACCTTGCTGGGAGTTTTTGACTTTGCTACATGTTACAAATCACACGTGAGGTATCAACAAATGGACACTGAAAACGCAAATAGCACCAAATCACACTTTATCTTTGTAAACAAATCGATCCATTTTGGATACATCGATTCGATGTATCGGGACTATTCCTTGTCACGAAAAGCAGCCCCAAATCATTATTTTACCACTGATTTCGTTGTAACCTTTGAGCGAAATTCTTTGCCTTTTGATAGACGAACGTTCCTTCGAGCAGCATTCCCAACAAATTAGTCTTAGTTTCCTCGATCCAAAGAGTGTTGTGCCATTTTTTTGCACCGTCTGGTCAGTGCCAGTTTTTATGCCCCAATGTAAAGTTTTCCCTCTACTTCAAAGTTGCCTTTCTAAGCAAAGGAACTTTGCGGGCTATCCTGTCAGGTACCTTCGCAATTACTAATTGCTCAACGTTGCCAATTTCGCTTGCAATTGCTTCTGTTGATATGAAAGGGTCCCGATTGACTAATAACACAATTTAAGTTTTAAGAGCATTTGTTACGAAGTTCTGAGATCGTCCAATCGATGTGTCAATGCATTTGTAACTTTTTCCTTGTTCTCGAAGACTTCACACAAGTCTTCTGAGCACTGCAGTGATGTGCTCGACCCTAACCTAATCTATATCTAACCTTTTGCAAATGAAGTCGGTAGAAAAGTTCAAACCTAAACTTTTCCCAAAAAGAAAAGTTTAGGTTCCGCAGGTTAGATTCCTGGTCAAGTTCAACAGAACCGGCTCTAATCGTTTCGCCGCTGGACTGGTTTTTAGCCTTTCCCTCAGTTTCAAAATGAACAGCCAGTTGTTGATTTATTTACGACTTTCTTTCACAGAGGTATTCCACCTTCTTATGAATTAAACATTTAGTCAACTTATTAAAATTTACATTGTAATCAAAAATAATTAGTTAATTGTTTCACCTGCCATTTAATAGATAGTGCATTTGAAATTCCTGCTATGCTTTTGCACTTCTCGCTTGTTATCTAATCAATAAGTTGGTGTAGGTGCTTCTGACGTATCAAAAGTCCAAGCAGCATGGTCACTGATTTTCAATGGTTTTTGTTGTTGAACTGTTTCGATGCCAAAGCTGTATTACCATCATGGTACACCGGCGGGTACACCAATTTTAGCCACGACACTTGACGCAGTGCGCGCTTATCTTGACATCGGTTAGTTTGAGTTGGGGTCTAGTGGATGCACAGATTGTGCCTCTGGCCATACACAGAGATATCAACATTTGTTTTATTCTGTTTGGCATGTACAAATAAAGCCGCGAGAACACTTGTTCGGCTGATTAGCCATATAACTTTTTTTTGCCATGTGAACCACATTTTAAGTTCAGCAACTCATTTCTTTGCAGTCAGCCGGACGAATTGAACACGTATCCACGGAAGCAGCAAAGTAGGAGGATCATCATACCTCATCCACAAAGATGTCACAAAATCAATCCTATTTCTGGCAAACGACCAGACATAATGTATATCTAAAGCGATCGGCCAAATGGCATACGGCATTGGCTTTGATGGTGGTACTTACATTTGCCACCATATGTGCGGCGGAATTTAAACCAGATATTGAAGAGAATGCGGCGGTTGTATCGGCTGGTGAAAGCGTGCGTATCTCGAATCTCGTTTTAAATGATACGAAATTTGAAATAGATTTATTTTGGAATTTCAGAATGTGCTGAATGAAGTGGTGGGACCAAAGCCCACAGAGCTGGGTGCTTTACCAGAGAAACCGACCGAAACTGAACGGGAATCCAAGGGCAAGGGAAACTTTCTCGATGCATTTACTGCATCGATCTCTGTCATCCTATTGACAGAGCTAGGCGATAAGACTTTCTTTATAGCTGCCATAATGGCCATGCGCCATCCGCGTTTGATTGTCTTTGGCGGCGCCATTGCCGCCTTGGCCCTAATGACGGTACTCTCATGCGTATTTGGCATGGCAGCCAACTTTATTCCTAAGGTAGGTAGCGAAGGGGCAGGAGCTGTAACCATAATGGAGATTGTATTTAATTTCTTTACAGATTTATACGTATTATATCTCAACTGCATTATTTTTAATATTTGGTTTGAAAATGTTGTATGATGGTTACAAAATGAAACCCACTGATGCTCAAGAGGAATTGGAAGAGGTCCAGAGTGATTTGCGTAAGCGTGAAGATGAGGTAAGTGAAGGTGAAGCAATCTGTATGTTTTGTACATTGTTGTAGACTGTAGATAATGGTTAATGCTTGCTACACACTTTTAGTTGCATATCTATAGAGATTCAATAATGTCTTCACACATCGACTAGCTGAAAAAACCAGTTTTAAAAAAGATCTGAAATTTATTTTATTCATTAAGCAGGTTTTGAATCGAATAGAAACCAATCAAACTGGTGCACTTCAAAGCCTCAAGCTCAGAACGACAGAATATTCCTTTCGTCACAGCATTAAACATAAATAGAAACACTTTCTAACAGCACACGATCATCAAAGCAAAGCTAAGGGGCTTCTAATTATGGGAAATACTGTGACTAAAGAAATTTTCTGTCGTTCTGAAGTTTCAAAAGTTCGAATCCGGTTGTGATCCTTAAAAATATCTATCCATATCTATTTTGATTCACACAATAAATTTTCAATTCAGAGTTGAAATAATAATTACTTTGAACCGGTTCAATCTGGAAGCTTGAATATTTTCGTTCCGATCAGTTCAACTAAACTTTTTCGGAAGCGATATTGAAATTGTTAACTTCGTTCAAATGCAGAGATCTGCATGAGTGCACTGCAACTACAAGAGTACTGCATTCGTACTTGACATTTTTCACACTCCAGTGTCGCATATACTGCAAAAAATGTATGCAGTGTTTATACCACTAATGGCATATTTATCCTTCGCGTATAAAGTGCCAATGATACCCGCTGCCACTCGTGTGGCTCATCGATACATATAAATCTCTACGCCCGACTGAAATAGAGTATAGGAACCGGAACTTTAAGCTTAAATTACTAAAAAATCTCGACGTAATGGAAAATTTCTTAAAACAGATCATCTAAAACCACCACCAACACTTCAATATACATACTGGAAAAAGTTTAATATTGTTGCATTATGTAATTTTTAGTTCCATTGACAGATCTTCAGCACACAAAATATAAAAATATTCATAATTTTTTATCATGACACAATTCCGCGCATACCGCACATTTCAAATTCTTTCGGGATAGTCGCGACGGTTCAAATAAGTTTTTTCTTAAATTCAAATATCCGAAAACGGGAACTTTTCTAATTAAATATAAAGCGTGAGTAACTGAACGGAACTGTATTCGTGGTTTGGTAGGTGGAACCGTTGACAAAAATGATTTAATCAAGTCCAAATTCCTCAACTTTTTGCATCTCTGATAAAAGCTTATTCGGGTTGTTTACTAGTTTTATTATTGTCGCTCTACGAAGATATTATTGTTGCTCTGTTTCGTATGTACAAGTAGATTTATGTGTTTATACATAAGTTATTCGTTAATTTTGTTACAACTTTTGTAGTTTCTAATGATCTTTCTGCTTTTGTTATTAGCTAAGCTTAATTTGTTGCTCTATTGCAATTTTGTATTGCCAGAGCGATCACTTCATATTTACGCTTTGGTTTTTATAGAACCTAATTGATATAATTTTTACTCATTAAATAAAACAACAAAACAAAACAAAACAAAAACCACTAACACAAAACACAAACCCAAAGCTTCTCATACGTAGTTGTAGCTGGAATTGCATGTTAATTAAAAAACGACAACAACAAAAACTTCACTCGAACCATCTAACCAGCGCGAGAAAATCCCACAAAAAAAAAGACTCATTACACGTGCAAACTTGACTTGAAATAAAACAAGTTTTAATTGATTTCAATTTATTTTACTGTACATACTTTTTTGTTACACCCAAAAACGCCTTCTCAATGTGATTAAATGCAAAAATCTAATTACTAAACCAGACAAAACTGAATAATCAAAAGTTTCAACTGCAAAGCTTTGCCCAAATTCAATAAATTTTGCTTGAAGAATTCCATGCTAATGCAAAAATTAATTATTCTTTCTTTCTTTTTTGGCTTCGAACCAAAAAAAAAAAACAAAATCCATTTCTAATTCGATTCGCAAAGTTGATGCGCAAAGCCACACGCAAATATGAGGATGCGGAGTCCAAGCGTAAGAATAGCAACTCGGACAAGGAGGAAGCCAGTGAACAAACTTTGATACATGGTGCCAACACTCCCACCACCAATGAATCCTCTGAGATGCAGCATCGTCAGCGTAAGCCACGCAACAATAACAACAACTACACCACCAACTTTAGCTGTGATAAAACTGTTCCAAATGATCAAAATGATAATGACGATCATGGCCTGCCAGTTACCGAAGTATTTCTCAAGCAGGGACGCATTGTGGAACAATTGAAAATGTCCACATTCCACAATAGTCCAGCACACTCGTCAACATCATCGAACCAGACCGAACAAACCCAATGTGATAATCTAAACGCTTCCGTCAACGATACTAAGTCAGCTGCTGCCGGTAATGAGGAGCTCCCGCGGGCTCCCTTAGCCGGGCACGAGAGCATGCATAGTTTGAACGGCAGCATCCACAACGAGGAGACAAATGGCGCACTTAAAGCACGGGTTAGGCCAACCTAAATACTATGCTACTCTCAAACAAATGTTGTTTCATTCCACATAATAATACTCGTACATTCATTGTAACTCATTTGCTTTATATTTTTGGATTTCTCTCTTTTGGTTTTTTGTTTCATTTTGCACCCAATTCTGTTCTAGACTAGAATTTCCATTATATTTTCTGCATGTTTGTGTTCGAAGTGATCGTTTTTGTAATATTTTTCCAAAAAAAAAAATGTATCAAGAAATTTTGTTTCTGATTTGCACACATTTCCATTGAGTTAATGAAATTGAATTTGTATCCTTTTTGTAACCGGAGAATGTTTCCATTTATGTTTCTTTTAAAGCTGGATCGTGATGTTAATGCGGCACTTGTTAATGATCCTGAAAGTGGTCGACGCCGTCCACAACGTCGCGGAGCCACCTACTTTACCATGCGCATTTTGGCGCAGGCCTTTACGATGACCTTTCTGGCTGAATGGGGTGATCGTTCTCAGTTGACAACCATTATACTGGCTGCTAGCAAGGTAATGTTAAAACTAAGCAAAAAAAGATCCAGTTATAGTTTTATCATATCCTTTTTTTTTGGATATTATATAAATTTTTCATATCCTTTGGATGAAATTCTAAGATCATTTTAACATTAAATGGACTTTATTAATATTCTTTTTACGATGTTAAAACTATCCAGTCCAAATAGACACCATAATCATCCAATGGATCATTAACAAATATCACTTTTCCTTCTTTTCTTAATGTCCTCACTCTCTCTCTCTCTTCCAGGACGTCTATGGCGTTATCGTGGGCGGAATTCTTGGCCATTGTGTTTGTACTGGCCTGGCTGTGATTGGTGGTCGTCTGGTGGCTACCAAAATCTCTGTACGCACCGTTACCATTGTGGGTGGCATTGTGTTTATTGGTTTTGCTGCCTATGCGGTGCTCATGCCTCCCGATGACCTGTAAATGTTACAAAATTAACCAAATCCTTCAACGAAATTGCCTGTTGACGACCCGCGCAACAACAAACAAGGAAAGATTTTTAGTTATAGTTTTTTTTTTCACCGAGGAGCAACTGACACATTTAATTTAACCAAAAACAAAAGGTGCCTTCAGTGCTTTTCGCTTTAACCATGACATACCAAACTAAATTTTGCCAACAATAGTTTCGGCCACTTCGCTTGCCCCCCTGTTTACACATGCGCAATTCGTTGCTTAGTATTCTTGTAAATGTTCAGTTTAAGTATTAAAGATTTATTTTGTATATACGCGTGCTTGTTAACTCTAGTTTGCCTAGACTCCTCTTAGTTGATTGTATTTACCTAGCAGTGTTTACTTAAAAAATGGAAATAAACTTTGTATATTTTGAGTATTTATGCAAATTTTTGGCATAAAAAACCTGAAAAAATGAGTGGAAAATATGTGTTGAAGTAAAACGTAAGGTACAGACTTACACTTGAGTTTACATGGAGAAAATGGTAACTAAACAATAAGTAGTAAAACGAAGCAAGTGAATATGAGCAAGCAAAATATAGAATGCACCAGGCGACTGCGAAGGAATTATCAGTTCAGGTCAGACCACTTACGTAAACTCCAATTGCACCTCCTGTGGCTTATGTTTGTGTGCCAGCAGCATTGCCTGATCCCATTGCAAAAAATCCCTACACAATTGCCAAGCAGCTCTGGTATAAACTACCTTAAACAGATGATGCCAACAGCATACAGCAGCAACCAGTAAGCATAGCCAGATCCTCCACATACCGAAGCTCATCCAAAGCATTAACCAAGGCAGCGTCGGCCAACTGACAGTATCCGCGAAATTAATGTTAATAAAAAGCAAGTACTTTAGCTAACACACCTATATCTGGCTCCAGATCGGCAATGACCTGTTCTCCAAACTCTCGCCAGGCACTGCTCAGATTCATCTGCTCGCACAACTTGTAAGCCTCATCGTACTTCCTAAGCCGCAGCAGCAGCTATTGCTGGGATTGATTGTGCTTGGAGATTGGGTGGCACATTGCCCGCCATTAATATGCAAAGCTATTTTGCCAGCGCAGAGCAATAAAGGCTGTACGGGATTCAGCTCCCACATTCGTAGTGTACATGCCCTGCACATTCGGCTGGGTCAGATACCAAAAACAACCCAGACACTGTTCTTTCTCTGTCATAAGCAAGGCCTCCTCGATGGCGGGCAGAAAAATATAACCCTGAGCATGATCGTCTATAAAAACGGTTTTGGGGCCCTCAATGTCCGAAGAAAACTTTTTACGTGTTATTTAAATATTTTATTTACTTACTATATATTTTAGCTTAAGTAGACCTTAACTTTGCCCTTCATTTTCAACCATCATCAAGTGCCATTCGCAATTTAGATTTGTGGACCAATAATACAAAATTGAAGCGCTCACTCTTTTAATCATCCAAACACTGGAATCATCAACTTGTTAACCACACAAACTATGATAACATTAAGTCCACATGCTCCTCTACATTCATATGTACTTTGTACTGTTGTACAAAAAGTTTTTGTATATTTTCAAAGAACAAGTAAGAGTGCCGCAGTCGAGTAGCCCGCCTGCAAAATACCCTGTACCAAGTAATGTTGATTTTGCAGGGTATAAAAAACAAACAGAAATACACACACATATTAAGCATTCAGAGATCGAAAGATCTCTTTAATGTTCTCCTCTAGGAAAAGCAATTTGGAGACATCATTGAGAAAATCTGGGTAGTAATCGCAGGCCCGTTTGCAGTCCAACAATTGTTTCTTCATTTTCTGGCCACACCATTTCAACATTATGTCAATGATTTACCCAATTACTATACTGCTGCCCCCACCTATGAGCTGGACTATGATGCATCCATTGCCAATGCAAGTAACATTTTTATACAACTCTATGCCGATGCCGAATTTCTGCCGCTACGCCGCTGAAGAGTGTGGTTCCGAATGTTATGAGGATGTGGAAAGAAGCAAAAGTGCTTTCCACCTTCCGCAAAATACTCCTCCAATCCATTTGAAAACCGGTTTTCCGAATTCGTTAATTAATTTCTTAATTCCTTTTCTGAAATCCTTAAAAATGCCGGACCGACGATATCTAAAAATAGTTACAAAATATCTGCTTGCAACTTAAATAAAAACAATAGGCGTGTTCAGCAGAATAATTGATCCTTGAGTTTCTGCTGTTGGAGGGAGCAGTATCTGTTTAAAATAGCCTAATATTTCTTTGATACATGCTCCTGTATCATCATACTTCAAACTGGCTATTATGATGCCGCATCACTCGAGTTCAGAAGGAAGATTATTGCAAATTGATACTTGATCAGTGTAATGGTCGCGTACCAAAATTAAAATTGCAATTCCGTTGGTTTTATTTTGCAAAATTCGCGCCTTACGATATTAGCATAGACACAACCCCTTTCGATAACAGCCTTTGCAACCCCACCCTCAAGCCTGAGTTGTTTTGCGATAAGCTGATATTCACCTATTCCCCCTGTGGTGAATAGTGATTCAACTCACCTTCATTGGGTATATGTATATACTTCTCACTTTGCCCACACTCATTTTTTTCTGTTGGAGTCCGTCAAAGAAGTCAGTTCACCTAAAAAAAAAGTTATAGATTCCTGGAACACTTGTAACCACAAGGGATTTGGGACTTGAATTTGAAAAATTTAATCCAATTAATCTCAAGCCATCCTTGACTGAATTGGCCCAAATCCAACGAAATATCGAAGCAACAAGAGCTAAGAGGTTGGAGAGGTAATTATTTTTACATTTTGTAATTATTGGAAAAAGTTCCAAAATAGCGTGGACATTCTAAATTTTCTTTTAGTCAATCTCCCGTCTCGGTTACCTTCGGTAACTTGGAAATTACCCCATCGAACTTAATCCAACCGAAAAAAGGCATTACATTTTGGGACTCCACAGGAAGAACCTTCTGTTTGGGGTCTGGTCCATGTCAGGTGCGGCATTCACGCCGATCAAGGTAACAACCAGTCAATTTGCTCGCGTTGGTTACCCACTAACGAACTGTTTTTCACAGCCTTCAAGCTTGCAACGTACGAAACCATCCGGAGTCTGACCTTATACGAGCTTTACCGGCAAAATCCATTTAAGCCCAAGTCAAACTCATCGACCGAGCATCAGTAGCCAGCTGCCAAAAAGTGTGTGAATAGTGCGAGTGCAAGTGCAATTGAGGCAAGAGCGGCGAGAGGATTGTGTTCTACAATTCTTTTTGTTGATCTACATTTTTTTGATAAGCGGCTTGGCCACCGCCAGTGCTAATAGCCAAACCCAAAGCGTTCTTAAAAAAGTCCCCCAAAAAGTTCCCAAAGCCCATCTCTCGGCCAGCTCAACGCAACCCACGCCAAACGATATCAAAATAGTGGAATAGCCCAGTGGAAACACTGGCATCATTTCCTATCATTTTCATTTCTTAAAATTTGGCCGTTTCCATTGACAAATCGTCATTTTTTTGACATGCTGATAAAAACAGCTGCTTTGTTTGTTTCAAAAAACAGGCGCCACTTTCAAACTCACGTGTTCTTTTTGGAATATTTAGCAAAAAAAAAGACTTACCCCTCAGGAAACCAATTTCTTGGGGCGAACGCTTGAACCATAGACTTGGCATTAGAAATCATTAGGAAAAAATGGACAGCAATAGAAGAATATACCAAAATACCGAAGCCACTGTTTATGGAAATGGTAAAATTTTGCATTATGAAAAATAGTTATTTGAAGTTCGAGGACCAACTATACACACAATTGAAAGGAATGCCAATGGGTTCCCCAGTATCCCCGGAAATAGCAGACATTGTGATGGAAGAGCTTCTGGACCACACAATGAAGAAACTTTGACACCCACCAAGAATGCTAACCAAATATGTGGACGATCTGTTTGCCATAATCAAGGAAACCGAGTTTCATGAGACATTAGAAGCACTAAACTCATTCCATAGAAATTTAAAATTCACCACCGAGACAGAAATAGATGGAAAACTGCCATATTTAGATTCCACTATCAACAGTCATGGAAACAAACTTAAAATTAAATGGTACAAGAAACCCATAGCATCAGGACGAATAATAAACTTCTACTCCAAACACCCAAAAAATATGATAGTAAATACAGCTGCTAGCTGTATTCAAAGGATGCTGAGCATAAGCGACGAGATTTACCATAAGGACATCATTTCCGAAATTAAGCTAATACTGGCGAATAATGACTTCCGCATGAAGATTATAAAATCATTAATTGGTAGAAACAAGACAAAAAAACCAAAAGACGACAAACAACCAAAATCATATAGGTGCCTCACGTACGTTCCGACACTCTGAGAGCACTTCGCAAAGTCGGAATGTTTCAACAGACCCACAAACACAATGAGAAATTTTTAGAACAAGACGAAATCCAAAATAGAAAAAGTCGACAAAAGCAATGTTGTATATAAAAAAACATGCAATGGAGATTTGGAGAACAGGTGCAATAAACTTAACATTGCAAAAACAAAGTCTAAACTCAAAACAAGGATTTCACAACATAAATCGGATTACAAGCTCCGACACCAAACGACAAATCAAAAAACAGCACTAGCAACCCACTGTATGGAGAGCGGACATTCACCGAATTTTAAAGGAACAACAATTTTACAACAAGAGAGCAATTACAGGAAGCGCTTTACTCTTGAAATGCTACATATAATTGACACGCCAACAGATAAGAGACTAAACTACAAAACTGACACTGAAAACTGCGCCCACATATACAGACATCTACTAAATAGGCAATAATTTAGTACTGAACTCCACGTCAAGCGGTACAGAGCGGTACAGTGTTATAAATTGTATGTAAAAAATGTTTTTCGAAGTAATGTGATAATTGGCAAATTGTTTTTGTAGTGTTCCTGAAGACGGATGCCGAGGAGCATTCGAAATATATCGGAAACAAACCAAAAACACTGAGTTTTTCTTCTCGACCTAGAGACAGCTAACATCTACATTCTAATAATTAGAAAGGTCGCTAACCAACAATTACAAATAATACAATTTTAAATTTAAAATCATGCGAAAGAAACAGTAAGGTGGCAAATAAATTTCCTGACAAAAATTTAAAGGTTAATTAACCATCAACACAGCAAAACATCGTCGTCATCGAGAAGGCCTTCATCGAGGATGGTATGGGTGAGTGGAAAAATATGTGCCAAGCATTAAACATTTAAACAAGAAAGTACTAGAACATGATTTTGATTCGCTAAATATTAATACTGCAATCAAGCGATATGTCGAACCTCATTTCGGTAGAGTGCATTTTTGCCTGTGCAAAGGCCCATGCTAGCTTGCTTGCCTATGCGCTTATCAGCGTTTTGGGGCTTCTTTTGGTTACTTCTTTTGTAAACCAAATGGTTGTTTTTGGATCAGCTGATCTATTGAGACAAGTCATTTTATATAATGAATAAATCAAAGAGATATGGGTATTTCCACAGAGAAGTCCACCGAGACCAAAAAATTAAAAGTGCTAAAAACACTTTTTTTTATCATATTTTCTTGAGGAAACAATCAAAATGAACTAATATGTGCCAATCTTAAATATATTCATAGCGTAATTTTAGATTTTTGAACGCAAAGTCGCGCTAGCACCATTTTTCTCGTTTAGATACGTTTTGTTGTCTTAAAAATGAATTTAGATTGCATTGATTTTGGGCTCTAAAATAGTTGTAAGGGTACAAAGAGTTAGAAACCATAAGAAACTATGTGATTGCAATTAACTGTAAGTTTTTGCATTATATTGTAACAAAAACAACATAAATAAAATGAGGAATTTTTAGTTACGTAACGTTAGGTAACGTCACGTCAGATACTTATGCAAATAAAAAAAAATTGAGAAAATATTTTTGAATAAGGTTACCTGGAAAATAAACTTGTATTATTTCAAATCCTACCAAAAAAAATGTTATACAAAATACTTTGCCCAATTCGCAGAGTTTTGCAGTTTTCTAAAACAAGTCAAAACCCACTTCCGTTTTGTGTAGTGCTACTTAACTGCTACCCAAATGTAAAACAATCTTTTTAAAAATGAAAGATTTTCATATTTTTTTTTTTAAAAACATTTTATCGTACAATCGTAACGTCACGTCAGTTTGATGGATTATTAATTATTATTAAATTTAAATAAAATATTATCCCCTTACATACTAACATGCACCTTAAGTTAACATGAACATTGAATTAAAAAGAGTGAATTTACGATCGAATTGCTAGTGGACTCATATATAGGAAACATATAAATAACTTAGTGAATAAATGAGAATTATGTATAAAGAACACAAATGAAGTTAAACTTGAATACCAATAATTTTTATTTTTGAGTATGGAACACAACCTAAGTTTTTTTTTTCTGTTAGTATTACGAATTATAAGAGTTAATATATGAAAGAAAAAAAAAATTAACTAAAATTTCGAACTTAAATCCAATGACAGGGGAGCGTCACTAAAATTAATTCTTTAAGTTCTATTGGGGTCTTTTGCAATAAGTTATATTAGAAGACTATGGTTGGGTGGGTATAGAATAGGGAGTGGCTACTAACAGCTAAGTCCACCCCATTCCGTTTACAACAGAGAGTGCGCATCCCAGAGTGAGTATTAATTTTGAGATCGTAGGTTTAGATTGGCCTTTTGACCAATAGACCCATTTTGTGAATTTGGAGGGAAAGTTTTCCCCAGTTTTGTAGTATCAGGAGGGACTCTATAATAAAAATTTGTGTAGTAGTGATCATTTACGGCAGCAACAACCCCCCATCCCGCTAGAGCTAGAAAGTAATGGGAGTATATATTAAAATTGTTCAGATGTTTGTAACGCACAGAAGGAAGCATCTCCGACCTCGTAAAGTATATATATTCTTGATCAGCATGACGAGCTGAGTTGATATAGCCAAGTCCGTCTTTCCCTCCGTCTGTTTCTATGCTATCTCCTCCGTCAGTTTTAAAGCTATCTTTACTAAACTTTGCACGTTTTTTGGTATAAATACTCTGGACATTTGTCGGAACCGGCCAGCTGCCATAGGATCGATCGGTTGAAAAAGTAGTTTTAGTGAGAAAAACTTTTTTGTCTTCAACGCAAACGTCCCCAATCCTCGAATTTATAAGTTTTCTATGCTTTCAAATAATTCCACCAAGTTTGATGAAAATCGGACAACTATTGAGCATTGCTATAGAAATTGGGTGAAGAAAATGTCGGTCTTGTCAAAAATATATACATTTGACCGAATTTACATATGTATTTGTGGTAGTGGAATCAGGCTATTAACTTATATAAATTATACATGCTGCAAGGGTATATAAACTTCGGTCGAGCCGAAGTTAGCTTTCCTCTATTTTTTTGTAAGCTGTAGTAGAGACCGTATGTTTTCGTAAGCTGGACGCTATCTTCTCAACAAAAATATGATTTATACCCGTTGCTCGTAGAGTAAAAAGGGTATACTAAAGTCTTGCAAATGTATGTAACAGGCAGAATTAAGCATTTCCAACCATATAAAGTAAATATATTCTTGATCAGCATCAACAACCGACTCCACCTTTTGTATGAACACCTAGATCTCATAAACTAGAAGAGCTACAGCAACCAAATTTTAAATGTAGACTCCTATTGTCTGCACGCAGATCGAGTTTGTTTCAAATTTACCACGCCCACTCGATCTGAAATGTAAAGCGTACATTTAAATTCGCAATATCTATAGTCCCTCAAATTTAAAATCTCAAATAAATAACCGAGTTAAAAATGTTGCATACTCTTCGGCTTCCCCCCTCTCAGGAACACAGAAAGGCTACTAAAAGGGCAGGACCGACTTTAACTTACGCTCTCGTTTAATCAAAAATTGTCTCGACAATCTAAGAATCCATGAACCAATCTTCGAACCAAACCTTGGGTTCGATAAGTAAAGGAATCTGGTCGAGAACCAAACCTAAGACTTTCCAACGTGGGTTGAACCCCCCGATCGAACCTTCTCCAGAATTTCAGATGTTTGCAGCCGTGGAAAATACAAAAAATAGCCAGGAGAAAGCTCTTTAGATTGGTTCGCCGTTCTTCAAAAGACTCGATTAGCCGAACTGAAGCATCTTTCACTAGATGGGCTAGATGCTGGGATATCTTTATATTCTAATCAACTTTGATTTCTTCACATTGTCATAGTTTACCAAACTTAACTGGTACTCGGTAATGTTGTGGTAAATCGGTAATAAAATTTGACGAGTGAAATGATTCGAGCGGTGCAGTTTCGGTAGTTTACATTTCTTTTATAAGCATATAATTTAATATCATTTACATTTAATTATTATTATTATTATAAGTTTACATTTTTCATTTACAGTCGAGACAGATTTTGGTTAAAAAAGTAAGAAAACAATGCACACATTTCCTTTAGGTAAGGTCATGCTTGTCACACCGGCTTAGAGCAATGTGATTACTCCTTCATTGTCTTGGGATCACGATAGATACCCGTGAATAGAATTGAATTGGCCTTGTGATCATAGATTAGGAACACAAACGGATGATTGCAGTCGAACCGGGTGGGCTCGATGGGTCGTGCCGAACGGAAGCTGACCAAAACTGTAGCCGCTGCCGCTGTGCTGCCCTCCTCATCCACCTTGATCTTGGCCACATGTTTGGCATCGCTAAAGGAGATGCCCTGTTTGGTAGTATAATCATTGAAACTGGCCTCCGCGCTGAAAATTTTGTTAACGCCCATTTGGTTGAGAATCTAAAAAACAAATATCTGTTAGTATTTTCAAGTTGGCACCAGATTATTGGATTGACTTACCGGTACCAATTCCAGACGCTGTTCAAACTCAAACTTGGGCAGGAACACCTCCATCTCGCGTTGGACGCCATCCTTCAGGGATTGCTCCAAGGTTTTGGCATTCAATTTGGACAAAACCTGCTCCAGGGCCTCATTACTAAATTGAGGCAGTATAATCACCATAGATATCTCCGAAGTCTCCACATCGTCATCATTATCGTTGGGAGTTTTGTTTGAAGTGCGATATGGCAACTGCAGCACATGCGCACCCAAACGCTCATCGACGGTCAACAGGAAGGTTCCCTTCTGATTCATCATAGGAACAAACGACACCTTGCTGCTGGAGGTATAGAAGGGCATGGATTCGGTATTTGACGTATCGAATTTACTTTGCCATTGACCCTTGAAATAGGCCGCATTGGCCAGAACCAGTTCAGTGCGTGAATCTATGTCACCTGATCCCAACATATCGCGGATTTCGTTGTGTGTCTTATTTGCAATCCAATTATTGATCAACTGACGCGACTCGTCGGGCTTCTCGTTGAAATTAAGCTTGACAATCTCCTCATTGAGACGCGATTCCAGGCAACTGGCCAATTGCACTTGGTCGCTGAAATACAAGCGATCGGCAGACTCAAATTTCAGTGGCATTTCCTTGGCTCGATTTATGCGATCCTTTTTCTCTTGGATATAGGCGCTTCGTACCATTTCCTTCGACTCGGCCCATTGCAAGTTCAGAGCCTTGATTAGCTCCTGCTCTGTTTCGCCGCTGGCTCCAAAATAGGCCAACAATAAAGCATGATAGGTGCTGTATGGAGAAAAGAAGACATTTTCGTTGGGCGTGGCCTTACGAATGGCCTCCAGCATGGATACAGCAAACTCCTGTTCACCGTGATAGAGATTAGGACGTTTAGACAACAGATTGGGATCAGGTTTCACGGTGCATAGTTCAGCATTTAGAAGTGTCGGTAAAACGAGCAATAGAGAAAGACTCAGCAGTGGATGCATCTTGTATCTGTAAGATAAATATTTATATAAAATAAGTAACCTTGAAGCTATTTTGGATGGGTCTTAGCAAAGATTTATAGATATATGTAGTGTCTTTGGTCGTAGTCAATGAAAGTACGTGACTAGAATTGAGTGTTGCAGTATTTGTTAAATTTATAGCCACTTAAAAGCAGATGAATAGCAAACCTCTAATGCAAAATAATTTAGAAACGATTTAGTTCTGGTGAGTTTTATGGATTTATTGTTTGTGGTTTCATGTGACGTAAAGACAATCGGGATAATTCTTATCTTGTTAAGAATTTTTACAAAAATATTTCCTAAGAATTGTCTTAATCAAGTTATATGAAAGAATGATTTTCTAGGAAGTAGTGTTTCGCAGACTTTCGCTTAATCACAAGTTTAATTAATGCGTTTTCGACGTCGAGTTCAAGAAGTTATCTTTTCTCTAAACCGTGAAAAAATTTAAGCATTGATAGCCAAAGGCAATCCACCTCCCGGTGGCATCATCAGTAGACTTTGCTGTTCCCTTTCCATCTACACAATATGAAATTTAAAAACCTGCAAGAATCGAGCATAAACTTAAGTCCGCTTTTTGTCCGTTGAAGCTTATAAATTATTCGAAAATTTCAATTACAAAATGATATTTTGATTTCGCTCTCTTTTCATGGGTCTTTGATAATTTTGATATTTTCCTACTTTAGTTAATCTTTTCACCATCCTAGCTTTCTTTTCCTCTTCAAATTTATTTTCCCAATCTTTTTTTTTTTCTTTCCTTTGTACTTCTTTTCCTTTTTTCAAATTTCTTTTCATTTTTGAATCAAGCCCCATTTCTTCCCCAATTTTCCGATCTTCTACCAAAATTCCAGAATAGCTAGTCAAACCCTGATGTAATAATCATAACTTTTTAATGTGGCGCCACACCAACTGCGTTTAGCATCATCCAGCGCTGCCAAGCCTGGTCAGGATGGTCTTGATAATCAGGAATATAATAATCACCGTGAAAACAGATCGATTCTATTGGATTCCGATAGCCTATCAAAAGTATACATATATGAACAGTGTTCATTAAACACATTTGGGTCTCGGTCTATTTCTCTATAAGATATGGATGGCTTACGTAAAGAAAAACGACCAATTGCGGAATATTTTCAATAATATACAATACACTCAATAAAAAACTTACAAAGTAATATCTTAAGGTTAAAACAATTCTACAATTCTTATTGTAGATTGATGAAAGTTATTAGGACAGAAGATCAATGGGACCATCCACTGTCCCACGGAGGGGGATGAAATGAATCTACAAGAATAAATATCGGAAACAATCCAACTGAGTTTTTTCTTCTCGACCTAAAGCCGGCTAA
>JBAMBO010000648.1:0-57037 GCA_037044535.1 Lordiphosa magnipectinata | reverse complement strand
ACTTTTTTGTTTTCAATTTTATCGTTCTTAAACTTAACAATCGCCAAGTTATGTTTTGTTGTTTGTTGATATGTTTTCAAAAAGGTTCGCGAAATATGGTCGAAATTAGATGTTCATCTGACTGAAAATGGATTTTAGTTACAAAAGTTTTTGATTTTTATCTAAGCGTTCTTAAACTCTGTCATTTCAAAAACAGCTTTTGCAAGGGTATAAAAACTTCGGCACAGACGAAGTTAGCTTGGCCTTCTCGTTTTTTATACCCTTGCAAAGGGTATTATAATTTTGCCCAGAAGTTTGCAACGCATAGAAATATTCATTTCCGACCCCATAAACTATATATATTCTTGATCAGGGCGACGAGCTGAGTCGATTGAGCTTTGTCCGTCCGTCTGTCTGTCCGTCTGTCTGTCCGTCTGTCTGTCCGTCTGTCTGTCCGTCTGTCTGTCTGTCTGTCCGTCTGTTTCTACGCAAACTAGTCTCTCAGTTTTAAAGCTATCGAGCTGAAATTTTGCACAGAGTCTTCTTTTTACTGCACGCTACTAATATGTCGGAACCGACCGGATCGGATGAATATATCTTATAGCTGCCACAGGAACCATCGGTCAAAAAATGGGTCTTAGTGAGAAAAACTTTTCTGTTTTCAATGTTAGCGTCCTTAAACTCGGCCATTGTTTATACTATCTGCTTTCAAACAGATTTGCAAATTTTTGTCAAGATCGGATGACTATATCTTATAGCTGTCATAGGAACAATAGGTCGGACAATGGGTCTTAGTAAGAAAAACTTTTTTGTTTTCAATGCTACCGTCATAAAACTCGGCAATAATTAATATTATATGCTTTCAAACAGATTTGCAAATTTTTGTCAAAATCGGATGACTATATCTTATAGCTGCCATAGGACCGATCGGTCGGAAAATGGGTCTTAGTGAAAAAAGCTTTTTTGTTTTCAAATAAATAGTTCTGAAAATCGGTGATTCTAAATATTAAACTAATTTGAAAAAGTTGATCGACATCGGGTGACTATATCTTATGGTTGCCATAGGACCGATCGATCGGAAAATGAGTCTTAGTGAGAAAACCTTTTTTTGTTTTAAATTTTATCTTTCTTAGACTCCGCGATTGTTAATTTGATATGTGTTTAAAAAGATTCGTGAAATTTGGTCGAAATCAGATGTTTACCTGTAGGAAAATGGGTTTTAGTTAAAAAATTGTTCGATTTTTATGCAAGCGTTCTTAAACTCTCACATTTCAAAAACAGCATTTGCAAGGGTATAAAAACTTCGGCACAGACGAAGTTAGCTTGGCCTTCTCGTTTTTTTTTTAGGTTGACAATGGCATTTTACCGTCAGTCATAGTTACAAAACAATGAAAGTTACTTATTAAGAATAGTTTATATATGTAATTTACTCTTTTTTGAAAATGCTTATTAGCATGCTCATTAGATGGGACTATTTCGAGGCAGTTTGAACAGTTTCTTGATGAAAAACCGTAGCAACTTCTCTACTTCGTTGTGTCTAGAGTATCCCCATACCTGTGATGCGTAACACATAATAGACCGAGCTGTTGCCTCAAACATTTTGTATTTTACACTCGGTAGCACATTTTGTTTACTCATCAGACAGCCCCAGGTATTGTTCAGCGCCATTAGAGATTCACTCAGCTTTAGTTTAAGATGTGTTTCAAATTTTCCGTTTGCACTAAGTGTGACTTCTAGGTACTTGTACGACGAGACTCACTCAATCTCTACACCGTTTATACTCCACGATTCATCTTGAGGTTTTCGGCCTCTGCCATCCCTAAGGACCAGTGGTTTTGATTTTTCAATGTTGATCTGCAGGTTCCAAGTATTGCAATAGTCGTTTAAGTGACTCAGCATGCTTTGCAGCATACTTTCGGAGTCAGCCAGAAGCACCATGTCATCAGCGAAGAGTAAGGTCTTTATGTGATTGTTGCCATAATAAATTCCTCCAGGCAGCGCTTATAAAGAGCGAGCTTTACTCCTGCGTTATTTTCAAACCAATCTGATAGTTGTGAACCATCCCAAACCGCAGCAAAATTTTCATCGTACATCTTGTGAAGGGCTTTCAAAAATTGGAACGAAATACCTATGTTGCTGAGCTTGTAGATTAAGCTTCTTCTATTTATTGTGTCAAACGCCGCTTTAAAGTCTATAAAGCAGACAAAAAGTTTTTTTTGGACTGCAAATAAGTGACTGCGATCGATGACAATATAAAGATACAATCTACTGTCGAAAAATCCTTCCTAAAGCCAAACTGGCTTTCGTTAAGCAAATCACGTTTGTCCACCCATATCTCATATCCCATAGAACAGCTTCATGGCCGAGTTTAGAAAGGCTATACCTCTGTAGTTGCTTGCCTCTGTTGGGTTTCCGTTTTTGTATAATGGAAATATTACACTCTTTTTGAAGCTATCTGGTATTGATCCGGAGGTGAGAATCCTGTCAAAGGTACGCGCAAGTTCTTTGACAAAATCTGGTGTTGCATGCTTGAAGAATTCTGCAGGTATACGGTCTTCGCCCGGTGCCTTATTCGTTTAAGCATTTTTGATCGCCGCCTCAATTTCCGATGTGCTAATTTGCATGTCCAGGTCGTCGTCTGATGTTTTGGGAAGTCCGAAATGAAATTGTGCTCCACTTTGTTGGACGAAAAGGAGATTTTTAAAGTAGAACGCGAGCTGTTCATTTTCCGCTTTAATTGGATTAAAACTTGCAGTGCCATTAAGTCTTCTTACCATACTCCAGAACGATTTGCTATCCTTTATTTGCACTATTTCTCTCTCGATGCGCCGGTAATATTCTTGCTCCTTTTGCTTACAAAGAACTTTAAAGTGAAGGTTTGCATTCTGGTAATCGCTTTTCGTAGACAAAGAGCTCTCTGCTTTTGCACGCTTTAGAAGTTGAAAAGACTGTTTTCTGGCCAATTCACATTGTCTGTGGAACCAAAGCTGGAAGTAGCTAGTTTTTCGCAATGTATTCATACGGGGGGCGGCATTTTTAATGCATTTTATTAGCTGTTCCATAGTAGCCACATTGTTTTCGACTTCCAGTTGAACTACTTGCTGATTCAGATTTTCCTAATAACGATTCTCAAAACGTTGACACCAGATTATCTTCGAAAGGAGAACGTGGTCTTCGTTCTGCTGTTGTTCAAGCCTAGCACGGATTTCGACTGTAATAGGCATGTGGTCTGAGTATACTTGCTCACCGATTTCCATGTCTCTTAGATACTTTTCCCAGCATGCATCAACTGCGCAGTAATCGATTATGGAGCAGGCCTCTCCTCTGATGAAAGTGAAGTTACCAACACAGTCACTATTTGTTCTTCCGTTTAGAATCGTTAGGCCTAGGCATACGCACATATTTATGAAGCGCTGGCCCCTTTTGTCAAGCTTAAGGTCCCTTGATTTTGATGCAATCGTCTCAGCTGCAGAAAAAAAAACATTTTTTCCAAAATTTAAAAATTTAACGTATTTAAAATGCCTGTAGATGTATAATGAATTAATATTATCAGATTTTTATTAATTGGACAGTGAGAACCATGTAATTTACTTTAATAAAAGCGCTTAAACGTAAAAATCGGACATGAAATGGCTATTTTCTTCAAGCTTTGGTGAAAAAAGGCAGACTGACAAGTTTCAAAATTACCTCAGCATTTGCAGAAAACCTCCCCTATGTACAACCCGCAAACCACAATCCCTGGGTCTTACAGCGTTGCTTAAGAAAAACGAAGCGGAACCTTCAGGTTTCTTCAGGCCTTCTGACGTAAGAAGTAGGCATGAAATATGTATGTACTGCTGGCATGCATACAAGTCCGACTGGGTAGCTTCAAATTTGGGCTGATTAGTAATCAGAAGAGACTCTCGATCTACCGATCTACATACACCAAAATGCACTGTTTGGTGTTATTTATGGGCTGCTGGAATCATCGGTCCGTATTTCTTAAAAAATGAGGCCGGACAGAAAACAACCGTCAATGGCAATCGCTACCGCACCATGATTATTGTCTTTTTGTTATCTGAATTTGAAGACCTCAATGTCCGCGGCATTTGGTTTCAGCAACACGTGATATAATGGAAATAATTTCGGTGAGCAGCTTATTGCGCTATTATTTTCGTTTTATTTCTTATTTTATATGTAAAATTTAATATTCTTACCTAAAACCTACAAGCTTCATTTTAGTCAAATCTTACAAAGTCTTTGCTTAAATCTTCAATTTCAAAACAGAAACCCCAATCCTCCTGGCCACAGTCACGACGCCTGAAAGTCCTTCGACAAAAGCAGACAAAACTGCAAACCACAATTTTGATTAGAACATGGCACGAAAGCAGCCCAAACCTCTCTAACTTGGCCCATACAATGTAGCTGGTTTTTGCGCTGGTTTCAACTGCAGCTTGCATTGCATTTAATTTGAGAGGGGAAAAGGAGGAGTAGCTGCAACAGCAGCTAATTGATGGTTACTGTTTTGTCTTGGCACCCGTAAAAACTGTTTCTCTTTTACCTTTTATCAGTTGAAGTGCGGGTAGATACCACAAAATCCGCAAAGTGGACAGCACTGACAGCTCATTACATAACCCTCACACACACACAGGATGGAATGCTCCAAGTGTAATTTGCAGTTCAATTACCTTACTAATATGAAACATTCATACAGCATACTCAGCGCCACCCTGCTGGGAGCATGTAACTTGAATTCGTTAATTATTTTGACAGTCGACCATGTTGACAACTAACCAGAAAGCAAACCGAACTAGCCGAAAACTCAATATCCTTACTTGACATAGAATGTGAATGGTCTATGCATAAAGTTTCATAAAGTTTATATGCCCCTTTTGTGGATATGTTTTGGGTTGAACTGTCGCTGTTTTGTGGCCAAATGAAACTTGCATGAGGCTTGTCTATCTGTCCATTTTGTCTTGTTGTTTGGTTGTAACTGTAATTTGTGTGGCAGCCACAGCCATTTTGGCAAGCCACTGATTATGTCATCCCAAATAGACATGTCAATTTGCTGAAGACATATTTCGTCCCCATGGAAGAAATAACGCTGACAAGCTAATAAGAAAGGAGAAGGGGGGAGGGGAAGGAGAGGAGTTTTGGAAAGGTGCTGTGATCGAAGTTAAAAATTGGGGCATAAAGTAACAAAGTAGCCTTAGATCAAGGGTGATAAATAAAGTTTAATTTTAACCTCACAATGAAAAAAATTCAGGTGAACATCAATTCGATAGGTTCATTTGATACCATGATACAAAAAATAGAAGGTAGTGCAATGCGTCGCTTGTCAAAGTTATGCGCATGCGATATAAAGCAAGTGTTTGCACTATCTTGTATTCAGTGTATCAAGATTTGATGCCCTAATTAGTAATTAATTCCCAAGCGATTATGGCATCGCAGGCATGAAGAGGCAACTGCTCTCTGTCAGTAGATCAGGCAAAGACCGCTGATGATTAGGCAGAGATGCCCATAAAACTGCTGTTCGGTCAACTAGCCTCCTCTGTGGTGTGTTCCTGTTTTAAAGAAACCATAAAGTGACCTCTAGCCAGCAAAAACTTGTAGGTTTGATCATTATAAGGGTCGTGAAAACATACAAATATTAATTTTATTTATTTATGTTATAGGTTACTGAGAAGCGAGCTTTATGACGCGCCATAAAATATGATGTTCCTGATCCGCTCGCGTGATTCCTTGCTAATTTCGTCAACCGATTCATCACTCTGGTCGGTAACATGGCTTGTTTTTGCCATTTCTGTTAACTGTTTCCTTAGTTGTTCAACCGTTTCCTCGGTTTTTAATCCGAATTTACTCTTTTTCTTGTGAAGTAGTCCCCCTACGTCACATTTGAATAGTCACGATATTAATACTAAACAGGCGAGGAACGCCAATAAACAATTTAAATTCAAACCCAACGGCCATTTGTTGCGGCGAACAACCCATCCCTAAGGGCGAGCGATCTTTTTTTTGCCATAACGCGTAGCGAGCGAGAGACGGGCTAAAAAATCCCACAGGGAAATTCGAGGCAGCGGGCGTCGCACAGTGGATCCAATCTAAAATATAGCAGAATAAAAGTATATTTTTTAAATATAAATATTGCGTTTAGTTTTGATTTTATTTAATTGGCTACACTCTGCAAAGCTTAAAAAAGCTCCTGAATGAGCTTTTCAGTGCATCTCTGATCGGCTGCGAGCTTTGAAACTTAACTTATTTGCGGCACGTGTCTACACAAAGATTTGAGGTTGTTTGTGATTCGTTTTAAATTATCAAAACAAGTGATATATTTGAGTATATTTATATAAATAACTTTTGTTTCCCTTAAAATAAGGTATGTACTAAATACAAATTGTATGTTCGTGGCCCGTCTTTTCCTGTGTAGCTTAAAAATGTGTTATTTGTAAGTTGACTTAGCAAATTAAAATTAACGTTATTCAATCGTATTCAAGCTAATTTTAGTATTTATGTAAAGTGTGAGTTCTTGTGGTGTGAAAATGTCCAAAATGATAACCAACTACGTCCAACTCTTAAGTCTATTGCACTTTTTAGGTGAAATGTCAGTCCTAAAGCGCGTTCTGTTTTGCATGTGGCTTGGCGAAAATGTCGCATCAAGGAAATTGTTGGTGCTAAATGAATATGTATTTGGCACAATTTTGAAGAACATAAACTTATCTGACAACGATATTAAAGAAATTAATAAAAAATTGGCTAATTTTGTAAGCAGGCTTGCAGTGAAATGGAAGGATTGCCATTACAACACTAAGTTTTTTGAGAAAAAAAATCAGAAATGGCTTGATATGCTGCTCATTTTATAGCATTTCACGTCAACATCAGATATTGGTAGGCCTAAAAAGGATTTGTGCCCTAAGGCGCAGATCAAACAAGTGTCTACTCTTATGAAACAAGCAACTTGTGAACAATTGATGGTGGCTACAAGCTCCAGTTTGTATAAATCTGGAATGCGAACGGCTTCAAAAATTGTTGCCACATTAAATACAGATGAGAGTGCTGGACAACAAATAAAGAAGTCATTGGACACACCAGTGAAATTACCTGTTCCCTTCTCACCTGAAGAAGCGCTTGCACTGTATGTAGATGTTGGGCACACAAAACCTACATACCAGCTAACGCGATTAAGTGCCAAGGAGAGGAATGCAGATATATACCCCAACTACCATAGGCTGCAAAAAGCAAAGATTATGTGTTACCCAGACGGACTAAAAGTAACCGATTATTCTGCTGAAATAACTCTACAGAATTTAGTAGACCATACGGTAAGCCGTATCATAAATGCGCACTCGCAGGTTGTTGAAAATCATGTTTCAGGGGAAAATAATAACAGAAGTTTGACTGCAATTTACAAATGGGGCTGCGATGGAAGCAGTGGCCACGCAACCTATCGCCAAAAGTTTCAAGATGGTGAAACAAGTATGGTCGATCAGCATTTATTTACTGTTTGCCTTGTACCATTACAAGTTCAGCTTGGTTCGACAATATTGTGGAAGAACACGCGACCTTCATCAACCCGCTATTGTCGTCCCATAAAACTCATTAGTCAGAAAGAGACAAGTGAATTAATAACTTTGGAGACTGACAATGTTAAAAGCCAAATAACGTCGATCAAGCCAACACTGACCAGCTCATATACCATACTCCATGAATTTCATCTGACGATGGTGGATGGTGAAACATTTGGTGTTCTAGCAGAAGCATCCACACAGACATGTGGAATTTGTAGAGCAGTATCTAAAGACATGAACAATTTGGATTTGGTGAAGCGTTACCCGGTTGACTCAGATCTATTGAAATATGGCTTATCTAGTCTTCATGCGTTGATTAGATTTTTTGAATGTGTTTTACATTTATCCTACAGACTTTCCATTAAAAAACAAGAAAGAAAGTCGGTCAAGCCCGACTATAACATACTCTGTACCCTTAACGTCTCAGCTCGCATTTGCTCACGAGTTATACGCGCTCATCTCTAAGTTTCACTCTCTCTCTCTCTCTCTCTCTCTCTCACTAAGATTGACGTTCAATAGAATGCTGCGGTGGTGGGTGGGGGTGGTGCAGGGTGTTTACTGGCCGTTTTTTGCTCATAACTTGAGTATCGTTCATCCGATCTTTATCATTCCTTCAGCAAATCGATAAATAATTTTAATTACAAGGTATCCCTAAAAGGTACGAACGATCTATCTTCAAAACTGTAGGAGATATGACGTTTTTTACAAATTGCGGGGGCGGGAGGGGGCGTGGCAAAAATTGAAAATAAACTTGATCTGCCTGCAAGTATAAGAAATATATGCCCCATACATGTCAAACCTCTATCTCTTACCATCTCTGAGATCTCTTCGTTCATACGGACGGACGGACGGACGGACGGACGGACGGACGGACGGACATGGCTATATCGACTCGGCTGTTGATGCTGATCAAGAATATATATACTTTATAGGGTCGGAAATGATTCCTTCTCCCTGTTACATACTTTTGCACAAACTTAATATACTCTATGTACCTTCGGTACAGAGTATAATGACAAGTTCGCGGCACAGATAAGCCGGAGGTGGAAGCTAGAAAATTAAAAATACAGTCAGAACTAAGGAAAGAAATGGGCATTTTAGTGGACATACCAATGGCTGGTAGTGGCAACACCAACAATGGTAATACAGCTAGACGATTTTTCAGCCAACCTGATTTGGTATCACGCATCACAAGAGTTAGCGAGGCACTCATTTATAATTTTAGTGTCATTTTACGTGCATTAACTTGTGGCTATGAAATCAATATCGATGCATTTAGTTCATATGCCATGAAATCAGCTGAAATGTTTGTCGACTTGTATCCATGGTTTTATATGCCATCATCTGTCCATAAGATATTAATTCATGGTGCAGACATCATAAAGCATGTGGGTCTTCCTATTGGCATGATGTCTGAAGAAGCCCTGGAAGCCAGGAATAAGGATTGCCGGAATATACGGGAGAATCATTCTCGAAAGAACAATAGATCTAATACAATGGAAGATGTTAACATCATTGTCTAAAATGTCAACAAATTCGGTTAAATCTATTAAATTTGATAAAGTTGTTGCTGGTCTTCTAATAAATTTCCCACATTTAAATAATGATTCTGAATCTTCAGATTCCGAATAATAGTAGCGAATAATAAATAGAAAACAAACTCATTAGTTAAAATGTAAATTAAAAAACAAAACACTTAAAAATTAAAAAAAAAAATGTGAACATTTATATTGTTGAATATGGTTTTTTTAACATTTGTATGGGAGCTATGGGAAATACCTAACGTAGGACATTGAAGAACGAGAAATAGAAAACACGTGGAGACAGTGAACGAAGGCAGAGTAAAGTAGAGAGATCTAATAAGAAGGATCGGCGAAGTAAGTAAAGGGAAAGAGGAGAAGACGAAGGGAGAACAGCGGTGCGGCGAGGCCTATAAGTAAATCGAACGAAAAGAACAGAGAAACAAAATAAATTGAATTAAATAAAATTCGGCGTCGTTTGTGTTCAATTTTCTGTCCCCGTAGGTCCCTTGATCCCGTGGATCCCTTCCCGCTCTTTTGAACCTAGCTAGCTAAACGGAGACGTGGATCTCTTCCCGCTCTTTTGAACGTAATTAAACAAACAGAGACGTGGATCCCTTCCCGCTCTTTCGTCCTTAGTTAGATAAACAGAGACGTGGATTGCTTCCCGCTCTTTCGCCCGTAGACATCTAAACAGAGACGTGGATCCCTACCCGCAGGATAAAACAGAGACGTGGATTACTTCCCGCTCTTTTGCCCGCAACTAGTCTGACAGAGTCAAAGATTCCTTCCCGTGCCGTTCCCCATAGTTTACAAAGCTGGGCCGAGGATCGCCCCCCGGCCAGAAGCGGACGCGGCAGAACCAGGAATAAACCGGTGAGACCCCATACCCTTTCTGTTGCCAACATCACTCGGAAGTTTACGTTCCGAGATCCTTAACCCTCAGCTGTCTCAGACCTTCATAAAAATTTACTTGTAAAAGCCCCTAGGCGCGACTGAGCTATATACCCCGGCCTAGAAGCTTCCTTACATTCTTTTTAGGACCACTCCAGAAAATTTCGTACAACCACAACCTGTTCGGGCGAAACTGTTTAATTATATGTAATAACACCAATTCTTCTGAAGACGACAGATTTGACTTTATTACTCTTTATTATTGTTGTTCCTTAAAAAGATCAAATAAATGAAACTTTGATATATCTCTTTTATCTTTAAAAAAATTAAATTGATATTATGATAAATAAAAACATGGATTAACGGTTACGGTTTGAATATCATGAGACATGATAATCTGGTCGGCCTGCATTTCATCATGAATCTACTATGTATTTGACAAGCGATTTACATTTAAAACATAACAAATAGGAAGACTACTAGAACTCCTTAACCCAACGCCTGTGCTCCTTGACCAAGCTAAGATTTAATGAACCGGAACCTTGGAGTTTGTTTTAAACATTTCATAGCGCGTTGGTCTTCAGAAATGGCGTATCAGTAGTGATTCTGACAAAGCCGCAATTTTGGCACGCAAAAAAAAGAAATTGATGGAAAACTTTGGATAAACAAACCAAGCGCGAACGGCTCTGGAAATTCTAATGATGGCAATACCACCTATTTGCCTCGATATTGAAAATCGATAAAGTGTTACTAAGGCTGGGATGACACATTCAATTTTTACGAACAATTATTTTCACTATTTTTTGTTAATGGGCAAACGTCGTTGGTGTGAGCGGGACAAAGTATTTTTGAATTCGCCGCACAATATTGTTGATGAGTAACAGAGGCATTGCTTCTGCCGGCAGCGCAGTAGGCAAAATTGATTCAGCTGGATTCAATATTTGTAACAACTCGGTTGACAATGGATTTGGTAAATCTAGGAAAGTGCACTTTGCAATTAAATTTTTTTATTATTTCATTGCTCAAAATGAAATCGCGTACAAAGAAAAAAAATAAGTTTTCTTCATTGTGGTTGTTGCAAAGAGAAGCAGACGGCAAGTTTAATTTAAATATCCAAGACATTTTGCATTTGGTTGATAAAAAAATTATTTGTCAGGTTTCAGCCACAAACTCCTTAAAGAAATCCATGATGAAGGTTATAACTTGTACGTGCGCACGCTCAGAATGAGTCCGGATCAGTTTGGGAAGCTTTTGACAAAAGTGAAACCCTTTATTGAAAAGCAGAACACCTTTATGCGAAACTGCATAGGACCTGCAGAGCGACTGCAGGTAACCCTCCGCTACCTTGCCACAGGTATGGATCTTATTATATGTACACAAAATTTGTATATGCCATGATGCCTGTCTTACTCATTTTAGGCGAATCTCAATACAGTTTGCAATTGCTCTTTAGGATCCAGCAGTCAACGATCTCTAAAATTTTGAAGGAGACAATTCCAGCACTTTTGCATTAACCAGTTACATAGTAAAGCCGTACTCCCACAGCAACTTATCTGAGGCGGTGCATAATTTCAATTACATGCTCTCTAAGAACCGTCGAGTTGTCGAAAGCGCGTTCGGCATTTTGGCAAATCGCTTTCAAGTGCTGTTTTCTCCAAATTTTCGCACACCATCAGAAGCATCTAAAATAGTTTTGGCCTGTGTATCGATGCACAACTTTCTGAGAACTGATGCCATTGAAAATCGTCAGGAATTGGGATACCCGACGACCTAGATCGCATTTTAGATCTTAGTTACAGCAATGTTCAGGTCGATGCTAGGCATTTACGACCGACAGTAAGTGGCGAATGCGTGCGAAAAGGGTTGGAGGAATATTTTTCTGAGCAAATGAATTAATATACTTATAATAAAATAAACATTTTAGTATAATATCTTAAGCTATATTTATTGGTAAATCATTTACGCAAGAATTGTTCTTTTTGATAATTGGTTAAAACTGAGTCAATGGACTCTTTTGCCTGCAAGTACAGATCACCATCCAAATTTTCAAGGCAGCGACAGACATACATGCTGTAGTGGTAGTATTCCGATTTTTTATTTTTTTCGTCGGTTAATCGGGTTGTGATATTTTAGAATATATTAGAAATGATTTCATTTTCTGAAACATTCTGTTGACGCTTCTTTTTTTGGACATGGGGTGTTGCATTTTTAGACGAAGTCGAAACTCCAGTTGAATTTGACGAGTTATGCTCAAAGTCGATACCATCCACAGAGCCATCCAATGACGAATGGGTATCGCTTGGTAGTAAACAAATAGGGTCACTTAAATCAATGGGATAGCTGACAACCATTTCCGCATCGTCCGGCAAAGTTGGTGAGCTTGTAGTTTCATCAAATACCTGAAAAATAAGAAAATTGGTGTGTCAACTGCGAACAAATTTAACATTACCACTTACAGCGATGTCGGTGTTATTGAATGTATTGACTGATATTTTTGGCAGCATGGTTCCAACTAGGAAATTCATTTTAGACGAATACTTCCAAGCTCCTGCCACAAATTCCACTTCGTCCGTAGAATCACCACTCTTCTTAGCTTTTATGGTCTAATTATTTTCAAAATGAAAATAGGTTCGAAGGTTTGTCCACTTCTTTATACAATCATCTGAAATAAATATTATTGTGTACTATGTATAATGTATAATAAAATAGATTTAAAAGCTTTTGGTTTTACCTCGTGTGAATTTCTTTGCAGGATTACATGAAGAATTGATTTTGTCTGCAGCGGAGGCCCAGAAAAGATATTTCTTCTGTTTCTTGTTGTAATCAACTGAAGACGAGTCCCAGACAAAGCGACAGTTTCTGACGGTGTCAATAAGGCAATTGATATCCTCTTCTCTCCAAAAAACCATAATTGTCACTTTTCAACTTTTGTTCAGATATTTTTGTTTACCAAATATGCTGTGACATTGAGTGTGACCCTGGCAGCTCAAAATACCAAAAACAAAAATACCCAAAATACTATATATTTAACATTTCTTCGCGTTTTTGCGATTTTATCTTATAACTTTTTAAAGTATGCGGCGAATTCGTCGGTTTCGCTTAACAATTAGTTGCGACTAGAAATTGAATGTGTCATCCCAGCCTAAACAATCTGCACTTAATTTTAACAGTTCTTTCATGCGAGTTTCAAATAAATGCAAATAAGTTTACACAATTTTGTATTTGAAACTCTCCATTTGCACATGAGAAAATATATGCAAGGTATCCAATGACCGCTACGGTACACAAGATTTTAGTTCACGGTGCGCAGATTATTGAATCATCTGTACTTCCTGTTGATTGCTTAGGAGAAAACGCTTCTGAGGCTCGTAATAAATATTATAAGCGTGATAGAATTTTACATGCCAGGAAAAGTAGCCGACTGAACAACCTAACAGATGTGTTCCACCAAGCTTTGGATTCTTCTGATCTTCTCAGAGTCACGCAAACTTTCACAAGAAGCTATCGCGCTTTTGGAGTCACCTCCATTTGAGGTAGCAGATGGAACCAGCAGATAATGACAACAATTTCCAAGTTAAAGAACATTTTGCATTTGAATTAGAAGTAGATGATGTATAAAAATAAAATTAAAAAAAAAAAAATTAAAAAAATTTTTTTTTTTATTCACCGGCTCAAAAATAAATTCAAAATTAACCAATAATATAAACAGCACATATATAAAGTTTTAACTTTCTATCTCTGCTTTTGCAGAGTGCAATGCAAGCATTAATTTTGCATTTAAAATAGAGATTTCATTGTGTAATGGCTCACAGAAAACTGTGGCCGAGCAATTCTGCTTTTGCATGGACTATCCGGATGCTGTCCCAACTATCTCCGATGCGGGAGAAGACTTGAAAGTAGAATGGTGACTGGGCGTGAAGTCAAGGCCGCTGAGGATCTAACTGGACACAAGCGGCGATTATAACAGAGCATGAAGTACTGTACCGAGCAGTTGGAGTAGAACCAAAGCTCATGCAGCGTGGCGGGTCACGCGATAGAAGCGATATGAAGAAGTTTGAATATTTGATCTATGAACTTAAAGTTTAATGCTTATCGGCTTACACTTTATAGTCAGTTTTTGCTACTATTAAATAAACAACACAAAAACTTTAGGTATGTTTTAATTTTAAAGTTTTGGCTTATTTCTAATTGTTCTTCGACTATTGATACTTTGAGCTACTGAGCGTAAGACAATTCAGACTCCGACTGACTGTGTATACATTTAATTCCGCAACTTTATCCAATTCACTAGTTGGATTGCCACAAAGTACACTGCCTTTTAGCTCGTGGGTGTCAGTTTGCCATTTTCGTGCATCTGTGGCTAAAAGGACCTGAATACAATTATCGTTTGTGAAATTTTTTGGTTAACTGCAGGTGCAAATATGAAGAAGAATCAAAGTTTTAAATGTATTTTGTGAAATATGGAGAGGAATCCCAAATTTAAATGTTTAAGTGGTTTAATAAAAATTGGTGTAAGGTGTTTGTAGAAACCTATGACCCAGTAAACTATATCTACTCATCAAATTACCTTCCCCCAAGGTGGAAAATTTACGCTGTCGCCTCTGCCGTGGTCATCAAAGCCAAGGGTTTTGCCAAATTCGTAAAATTTGTGAAGTTTTTTGTACCCAAAAAGAACGATTTTGATTTGAACATTAAATTGCAAAAGCAAATCATTAGCCTCAATAGCGGAGAGGAATCCCAAATTTAAATATTTTCGTGGTTTAATAAAAATTGGTAAATCGCTACAAAATTTACTTGTATTTAAAGGGTATAAGGTGTTCGTAGAAACCTCATCAAATTACCTTCCCCCAAGGTGGAAAATTTATGCTGTCGCCTCTGCCGTGGTCAACAAAGCCAAGGGTTTTGCCAAATTCATCAAATTTTGTAAAGTTTTTTGTACCCAAAAAGAACGATTTTGATTTGAACATTAAATTGCAGAAACAAATCATTAGCCTCAATAGCGGAGATGAGGTATGTAGACTCCTTATAAATATCTTGGAAAAAAACAAACATATTCCAAAATGTTGTAGGTAGATATTTGAATTTATCGACGAAGTTATAAGCGACTTAAAATTTAGTGCCGCAACACTACCAGCCGAATAAAATCAGATCTGGTTGTGTCTTGAATGCTTTGCAACGACGATATAATTGACGACATGAATGTAATGACTTGCCGTCCACATAGACGTACAGCTTTACGAAAAGAGATCTCTATATTATTAAAATGGGGACTCATAAAAGAGAAAAGAAAAAAAGTTTACAAAACGCAAGATGAGAATGACGATTCATGAGAATGACGATGGTGATGACTTGCCGTCTACATCCCAGGCGGCGGCGGCGGATAGAAACAACAACTGCGCACAAAAGCATAGGAAGTCAGCTGAAGAAAAGCTGCAGCAGTAAGATAATGGAACATCAGAGTCTAATAGCCTATTTCCACCAAAGAAATGAAGCTTCATTTCTTGAAATGACAAGAAATGAAGAAAATGATATCATTTCTTCCATACAAATTGTTGTTGCATTTTGCCCTTCATTTCCTTCATTTCTCAAAAATGATGGCATTCCCCACGAAGGAATTTGGTATTTTTTTAAAAAGTACTCGCTATTCTCTGGCACTACTCGTTACTCTCTGGAAATAGAAAGTGTCATCACCAATAAACTATTGATTTGAATTTAAAAATAAGGCGCAATTTTGTTTATAATATAATTTAGTCAAAATAAGTTTTGTATTTAGCTTTCTGCTGATATTCAGGGCGTTCACAATGCGTTCGCCCAGGGTAATTGCTTTCCTGCCGGGTATGTCTTTTTTTGGGTAAATATTGCAAAAACTCCCCGTGAGTTTGAAAGTGGCGCCTGTTGTTTAAATCAAACCATTCAGCTGTTTTTGTCAACGTGGCATTGCGAATATCAAAATGATGAAGATTTGTCAATGGAAACAGCATCATTTTTAGAAATGAAAATGATAAGAAATGAAGCCAGTGGAAATAGGCTATAAATAAGAAAGAGGTTCAACTCCTTATACATAAGGGCGACCTGACTTTCCAGTGTTCCCGCTGCTCAAAGACCTCGAGTTTCGAGTAAAAAAAAATTATTTTAAAGATAAATTACAATTGTGCCCGCTGTCAGCGCGAACTGATTCAATGCAAATTGTATAATAAAATTAAATTAATGCAAATAAATATAGAATAAAACTTTAAACCCCACGTTGGGAGTCAAACTGCGGCAAGCACCATCAAAATACAGATGCCGACTCGCAAATAGCACATCACGGTGTTGACTCGACCGATGCTGCGCACTAAGTGAATCATGCTACGTTTTGCCACTGGTTTTATAGGCCGCCGGCGCAGTCGTCAGCGTTGACAGCGCGCGTCATCGATAACAATGGCGTAACCTATCGACAGCTGATCGCCTATCGTCTTTGTGCGCGCGCAGCTTGGGTTTGAAAGTGCGCGCGTGATTTGAATTTATTAACATGAACTAATGTTTATGGTTTTACGAAGTTTACACTGCGGCCGAACGACTTTTTTTGGTAATGTTTGCCCGAAACTGGTCTTCCGGCCATACAAAATTATGGCAGTTGACTTTGAAATTGGGGCAAACGAAAAAAATCAGTGCTGCCAGATCGTATTTACCCCAAAAATGTGGCAGCCTTGTGCAATTTTTATCGATAGCTATCAAAATTTGAACCCGCGTGCATTCGAATAAATTTGTTTGAATTGGACAGGAGATGCCTTGAGCAAACTTCAAATGAAAAATACAATAGATTAGCTAATAATTCATTAAAATTGGCATTATTGTTGTTACATGCATCCAAAAAGCTCTTAGAATTGGCTCTGATTAATGCTAATTGGTAGTCACTTAGCTGATGGCTAATGTAATGCAGTCCCAGATTTCGGTTCGCCACGCTGGTTACTCGTCGTAGTCGTGACCGTGGCCGTTGTCACCGCCTTTGGCTTAATCTCCACGGGTTTGGCTGTGGGCAGTACCAGCTCATGCTCCTCATCCGACTCGGTGGTTTCACGGATTAGCTGCAAAAGACGTAGATATCACAGATCGATCTCTTTCACATAGCGATTAAACACATCCGTCTTATAGGCATAAACATGATGGCCAGCTCCTGTAACGAATTTAATGTCCACCATTTTGCTGCCCCGTTGGAATTTAATCATCTCGATCCAAGAGCGAGAGCCGTATATGTAAAGTGATGGGTATGTCTCTACGCACATCTTTGTTGCGACTGATCATAGGGTGCTTGGTTCAGCCAAAAGATAAGGATTGTATTATGGTGTGCGAATGCGAATTCGTCAGTGGGATGCTGTGAATTGCATTGACTGACATACTGGAGCAGCGGATTGATGTTCTTCTCAACAGTGATGTGGAATTCACGCATTATGGTTCTGATTAGATGGCGTTTGCCATTGTTCCCATTCCCTTTAAATGGCGATTAAGGAAATTTTCCAAAAGCATTTCATATCCATAACCATCTGCAACTCTGTTATCCCGTAGAATGTTATTTCTCTCTGAAAGTGTCATCACCAATAATCTGTTGATTTGAATTCAAAAAGTAGGCGCAATTTTGTATGAATTTATATTTCAGTCAAAAAAAAGTTGTTTCTGCTGATAATTCAGGGTGATAACAATGCGTTCACCCCTCGTAATTGCTTTTCTGACGGGTGTGTCATTTTTTTTGCCAAATATTCCAAAAAATCCACGTGAGCTTAAAAGTGACGCCAGATGTTTTTGTCAACGTGGCATTGTGAATATCAAAAAGATGACGATTTGTCAATGGAAATGGCAAAATTTTAAGAAATGAAGCCAGTGGAAATAGGCTATAAGATTCCGCGCAATTAGGGCGTCGCATTGTAAATACGTATCAGGCAAATTTCCAGAGCTGTTGAAACATTCTTTATACAAAGATTCGATTTTTTTATCAGCAATTTACTAATGAAGTTTACACCGGTTACTCGTATGTAACAGGCAGAACGGGAAACATTTCCGACCATATAAAGTATATATATTCTTGATGAGCATCAACAGCCGAATCGATATAGCCATGTACCTCTGTATAATCATTTAGATTTCAGAGACTAAAAGAGTTTGAGCAACCAAGTATGAAATGTAGACTTCTATGAAGTAACTCCCACAATTTGAACGATATCGATCTCTGCTTTAAAACTCAAATTTATATACTTAACATCTATGATCTATAAAATTTTCATTAAGATAACACCTTTTGTCATATATTTGGGAGGCTTTTTTTTAAATGCAAAACTTTTGTCATATGTTTGTGGTCAGCATGTGCGGTCTGCTGGCCGTGTTCAGCAGAACAACTTGCTCCCTAATCAAGTATAAATTTGCAATAATCTTCCTATTGAACTCGAGTGAAGCGGCATTATAATAGCCATTTAGAGGTATCATGATGCAGAAGCATGTATCAAAGAAATAGTACTCTACTTTAAGGCGATACTCCTCGCTCCAACAGCAGAAACTATTCGATGCATAATTTTTTTTCTATACCTGCACAGTGATCAGTTACACACTGTGACAAAAAAAAATCAAAACAAAACTTCTGGAACGGGACATAGCGTATGTTTTAGGTATAGTTAAATAGAATTTTGTGGCATACTAGAATTTTTTGGATCACATCGAAATTTTGAATAACGGTAAAAAAAAACTTTTTTTGCACATACGGTCTCTTTTACGCCCATAGCTTCGTCAAATATCCACTGATTTTCATTTTTTTACCAGTTTTGGAAAGAAGAAACTTAGGTCTTTAAACGTGCCATACATGACTTAACAGGTTTAATTTCCTTTATTGGAGTATTTGTGTTTTAGAGTATTTTTTTTGTTTTTTTTTTTAATTTTTTTGACTTTGGTGATGTTTTTGAACACTATTTTGGTAGAAACCCCTTATACTTGTTTTATTATTTAAAAAGAATACATTTTCACGAGTAAAACGTGAGTCTATTTTCTAAAATCAGTCAATAATTAGCAAAGTTATGGTATATTTTCGGATTTCGAAATTTGTGCAATATGTTGATGAATCGCGCCTTATAGCACTATCGACCATAATATTGTTGAGCACTTTATAGAAAATTCTTAGAGAATTTTTATTTTAGAATGAGATTGTCTGTAAGTAGGTACTGTAAATTTAAATAAAACATTTGAAGCTACTTTAGTTAATTTGAATTTTTTTAATCATGTTTTGTGACAGTTTAAAGACATTTGTTGAACTTGTATTACACCGTTTTTGGAAATGCGACTTAAAAATGTTTGCTTGATCTTTTCCTTTTGAACTGATTATAATCGGTTTCTCGTTTAAGTGACCAGCAGTAATTCGTCATCATGTTGATTTTATCTTTGCCATCAAAGCGCTTTTCGATAGTAGCGATTTCTTGGTGAAACCTTTCACCTTGTTCGTCGCTGAACTGGCCCAGATTATCTGGGAAGAAATCCAAGTGGGAATGCAAAAAATGGATTTTTATGGACATGTTGCAGCCCATTTTATTGTACGCACATAAAAAATTGTTTACAAATGTAACATAGTCGGCGCTCCTGTTATTGCCAAGAAAATTATCACAGAGCGCAATATAACTTTCCCAAGCACGTTTCTCAACAGGGTCTAATTTGGTCTTGAAATCGTCACTTTTCATTAGCTTTCGAATCTGAGGTCCGATAAAAACACCTAAACGTAGCGAAAAAGAATTAAAATCGATCAAATACTGCCAGCAATTTGAAAAAAAAAACATACCTGCCTTTATTTTTGCTTCACTTAGTCGTGGAAAAGTGGCTTTTAGATGATGAAAAGCTTCGCTTTCTATATCCAACTTCTTTACGAACTGCTTCATATAGCCCAGTTTCAAATGCAGTGGTGGCAAAATTATATTTTCAGAATTAACTAAAGGAATCCTTAAGACATTTTTTCTACCAATTTGTGGTAACGCACGTGGTGGCCATTTCTTGCGTTCATAGCGATTTGGTGCTCGGCTGTCCCATTCACAAAGATAGCATGGATACTTCGTGTTTCCACCTTGCATGCCGAAGAGAATTGTCAACACCTTGAGATCTGCAACAATTTTCCATTTGTATGTTGCGTAGTTCACAAATCGGAGTATTTTTTCCATGACTTCATAAGTTTCCTTAACGCCAGTAACGTACGCAATTGGGACTGAGGGAAATTGGTTTTGGTTGTGCAATAAAACAGCTTTTAAGCCTATACAAATGAAGATTATAAGTTTAATATTAATTAGTAAATACTAAATACTAATAAATTTTAATATTTATACATACTTTTGCATGATCCATCAATGAAAAGTCTCCATTCATCGACATTGTGTTTGTGATCTAATGCATTAAATAATTTCGCTACATCTGCACAATACACAAACTCATTGTTATCGGCATCGGACTTAAAATTCTCTCCCAGTAACATCCTTTCGCTGCTCCTTCTATTTGCTGTAATTAAGAGTTCACTTTCTACCAGATTCCACTGTTTAAGTCGTGAACCAAGCAATTCTCGTTGTCGGCACGACAAGTTCAAGTCCCGAACAAGATCATCGAAATCCTTTTTTGATATGATGTGTCGTTCTGCAGATTTGGATCCTGATGGAAGGAACTGTTCTGGGTCCTCATATTCATCAGCATCATCAGCATCACTATCACACGACCTCATAACATAGGGGCTATCAGTTGCGGCGATTGGTTTTATAACGGTTGAAACATCAGCGTACTTTATAGCCGTGCGTGTCTTAAAGCTGTGGCCAGATAAGTTGGTTTGGCATAAATAGCAATCATGTTGTTTATGATAAGGCTGATGATGCCAAGTCATGGGCACAGAAAATGGCAAAGTCAATGACGAATTGTCTTTCACTTTGTTTAGTAAAGTGCAACAACACTTGCAAATATATTCTGGTTCGTACCAGCTACTAGTTTTGTAAGAACGATCGAAGATAGCATTGTATGTTTTCACTACTGAAATATTATTTCGAAAATTACGCCTTCGACTAATGTCCGTAAATAAACCACAAACATAGCAAAACTTATTTCGCTTATTACACATTTTAAATTTAAATTTCACACGATCTTAATCACCAAATAATGAACGCTTCAATGCCAATCTCTTATGATTATTTGTTTAAGTTGTTCTGCCTTTGCTTTCAATAGCGGTTATACCGTTACGGTATCATACAAAAAGCTCAATTCAATAACGGTATCATACAAGAAGCTCAATTCAATAACTGTATCATACGAAAAGCTCAATTCTCTCATTCCACTCGTGTTCGGCCAAATTGAACTTACGCGGAGGTTAATACACATCATGAAACTAAAATATCGGCAAATGGCTTTTTTATTAAAAAAATGAATAACTCGATCAAAAACTACTATATTTTAATAAACTAAATTGCAAAATACGCGAAATTAAATGTTTTTTGAAACTGCATACCAAAAGTAAACAGTTTTATACAAGTTTGACTTATTAATTTTCGTTCAAAGTAAGCGAAGTCGCAAAAAACTAAAAAAATCATTACATTTTTACATGTAGCCTCCTTAATTTTTATCCGAGATTGCAATGTAATACACCGTTGGAAAGATGCTAAAGATGCTTTTTTCCTTCCAACGACGTATTACATGCTATTGTACGATGCATAGTTTAAGACATATGATTTTTTAACTCCATCAACCTCGCAAATAAGGATTTTCAACCGTTATTCCAAATTTTTACGTGCACGAAAAATTTGTGGTATGCCACAATGTTACATTTAACTATATCTACAACCTACACTATGTCGCATCCCAGAAGTTTTTTGACTGTCACACCGTGTTATTCAGCTGAACACGCCCAATGTTACTGCTCTGTTAATTAACATAAAGGATGGCTATTAAACATTTCTATACCTGAGTAACGGGTATATCGAAGTGGGCCAGGGCCAGGTATATGGGTAATTTTTTTACAAACATACCCGCGCTTCGAAACGTTATTTTGCGGTTTTGCACAAAATTTTCTGTTAATTTTATAAATAATTTGAAAAATCGAAAAAAAAGGCTTAGAAAAAACATGTTTTCTCAGATTTTTTGTTAGTGTTTACACGGTTTTGATTTGATTTTGTTTTAAAGCATCTTCAAAACTTTGCTCGCATTTACACCATGACGTGTGGTTCATAATGTTTCTCGCTTTGTTCGTACATTCCGATTACTTTAACATTGCAACCCTTTTTTGGTACAAGCAAATCGATAGAGAGCAATCGCCAGCGGGCGATTTTCTGTTATTTAAGCCTATTTATATGACACGACATTAATTGAACCTATTAATATTGCATCAATTTCATTTCGTTTGTTTGAGAGAGATATCATTTTATGTGATTGTAATGCATTAAGTTCGTCTTATCAATAAATATACTAGAAAAAATACTGAATACTGAAAAACGCTAACAAAATATACCGATTTAGACTGCCATCGACCGATAGATTAATGCAGTAAATTGTACTTTAAAACTAATTATTTCGTCATTAATTTGTTTTGCATCCATCAAATTGGACAAGATTGGAAATCATTTGCCGCTATATTCAGCATGTTCAGCATAAATTGCTGCCGAAGATCATGGACGAAGACACGACAATACACAGGACTGCTTTGTCACACCAATTTAGATTGCTTCTAAATATGGTAAAGCCGTATATTTAGAAGCAGGACACTGTGTTGCGGAACTGCATTGGACCTGCGGAAAGCCCACAAGTCAAAATGTGTTATTTCGAATCCACCAGTCGACCATTTCCAAAATTATAAAGAAGATAAACTCGGTTTTTTTATTCGGTGTTGAACAAGAAGTACTTGACATTTTCATCTACAAGCAAGGAATGGGAAAAGATTGCCAAAGATTTTAATGAGCCATGGTATTTTACAAAATGTATTGGTGCTAATGGAGTTAATGTGCTTACCGCTTGCTTTTGCCAAAACTCACACTCGTATGATTTCACTTGTACTTTGCGGAATGCACGCTGTCAATAACAAAATTGCAAATTTCCTAGCTAAACGCAGCTTTTGCCATTTTCAAACTGTTTAATAGCCTATTTCCACTGGCTTCATTTGTTATCATTTTCATTTCTAAAAATGAAGCTGTTTCCATTGGCAAATTATCATTTTGTTGACATTCACAACGCAACGTTGGTAAAAACAGCTGATTGGTTTGTTTTGATATATGAGTTTGCAAGAAAGTGTTGCAATTGTGTAAACAATTTTATTAAAATAAATGCTGCTTTGATCACCATTATAAATGAGCAAGTTAAGCGAGTGCGCCTTCAATTGCTTGAGTGGGAGAATGATTTTGACGTGCTTTGAGCAGAGTTTGCTGAAGACGACATCATGCCGCCAGCACAAAAAAATACCACGCAAATCCGTATGGACATTTGTAAGTACATAGTAACAAATAAAAAATAACATAGCTTTGGTTAATATGTTATGGTTTATATATTACAGAAAAGATATGGAGTGTTTTGGGAGAGGGATGTACCCGAGAACTCTGAGGAGTTTTTTAAGGAAAGCCTACGCCTTGAGAGGAGTCATTTTAATGTGCTCGTAAATAGTCTGCAATGTCTGGCAAAGAAAGACACGAACTTTAGGAGAGCTATTCCGGTGGACAAGCGAATTGCCATTGCTATGTACACGCTTGGGTCGTCTGCAGAGTATCGCGCAGTGGGCAGGCTGTTTGGCGTTTCTGTCGCAATGGTTTGCAAAATCCTCCACGACTTCTGTAGGGCGGTAATAAGGATTCTAGCACCAGAGTACTTGCCGCGAGAATTTATCACTCAGGAAAAGGTTGAAGAATGTGTCCAAGGGTTTGAAGCCCTTGGATTTCCTCAGTGCTTCGGTGCCATTGGTAAACATATTTGTTCATATTGTCTTACAATGACTAGTACATTTTTCCGTAGATGGAAGCCACATCGAGATCCATCCAACTGCAGCTGAGGCTGTCGATTATTATAATTACAAGGGATGGTATTCAACTATACTATTTGCATTGGTGGATTATCGGTAATATATATTTGATTTATTAAAATTATATATTTAATATGCTGCAATATTTTATGCTCTGTACCTTCCCATTCAGCTACAGATTTCTCTATGTCAATGTGGGTTGCCCAGGTCGTTGCCACGACTCCCAGGTCTACGAAAATAGCACCCTCAAAAATATGGTCGACAATTCTGATATTTTTTAGCGAAATTCGAAGCGCATTGAAGGAGTTGACGTGCCTGTGGTTCTTTTGGGGGACTCTGCGTTTAGATTTTCGGCAAGCCTAATGAAGCCATACCCTTTCTGCGTTTCAGCACAGGAGGATTCAAAAACTTTTAACTACGGCCTGTCCAAGGCGAGAAGAGTAGTGGAAAATGCTTTTGGACAATTAAAGGCCCGCTTTCGCAGAATAGGCAAGGGATTGGACATCATAATGGCCTGTTGCATTTTACACAATTTTTTGAACTGCCGAAATAGTGCCATTTCGAAGACTTGGGTAGAACTGGAAAATGCACGTGCACAACCCGAACATTCAAATGTCGCCCATGATTTTGAAATTACTCCAGAATTAATAAGGCGCGTCTTAACATCTTATCTTAAGTCCCAACAATTACAAAATTAAAATAATCTCAATTAAAATAAATCTTAAATATGACTTCTTTATTTATATATTATATTATATATTATTTAAATGCTTAAGCTTTAATAGCTCATAGCTTTTCGAGGAGTTTTTCCTGGAATTCAGCACTGGACTTCTCCAGGCGCTCTAAAACCTCAAGCCGCGCGGCAGCCATGCGCTTAAACTCCTCCGTCCTCTCCTTGGTGGCAGCCAGAGTTGCCTCTTCATAAAGAGTGAGCTGTTGGGTCACCTTTCTCCGCTTCCTCTTTGGCTGCGACGATGACGGTCCGTTAATCAGCGAAAGCTGATCGCTGGACGATCCCCAGCCGGAAGGGGAAGGGCGCGACACAGGCTGCTCGCTAGAGGATCTAGTTGAAGGCGATGGGCGTGGAATGCCTTCATAAAAATCTTCATAATCGATCTCCTCATCCTCTTCCACATCGTTCGGGCTTTTCGGTGGCTCATCTGTAAATGACAGTGTTCTCGACATAAACACAATTACAACATTTAAAGTTTATTATTATTTACCAGTGCTCTGAAACATTTGATCTGCAAAATTTACCGACTTGATGCAGCCCAAAATTTTGTGCACTCGCTCGAAGTGGACCCAAGTGGATGGCGCGCCCCTAGTGGTTCCCTTGCCTTTGAGTTCAGCTCTGAAAAATTTTTATAAGAATTTGTTCGTAATTATAATTGAAAAATCTTATTTGTATTTGCGAGTCAAATTGTCAATTTTTGACCGCACATCTTTCCATCCTATGGGAAATCCTGCTTGGGCTAGCTTTTTCGCCATTCGTTCAAATACATGGGAGTTTTTTTTTACGGACCTAATGGCACCCAGATTCTCCTCCCACAAATCCATGACCATGACCTGTTGGTTTTCACCCCAAGGGGTATATATTTTCCGATTCTTTTGGCTCATCTATAAATACAAATATATTTATAAATATTTTTAAATTTAACTTATTAATTTACTTACCTTGGCTGGTTGTTAGCGCTGACACTTTGCTTATTAGTGATGACACTTATGTCTCCGTAACAATATCGATAAAAATCCAGTATTAAATACAAAAATACCAAATTCCTTCCGGGCGAATGTCATAATTTTTGAGAAATGAAGGAAATGAAAGGCAAAATACAACAACAATTTGTATGGAAGAAATGATATCATTTTCTTCATTTCTTGTCATTTCAAGAAATGAAGCTTCATTTCTCCAGTGGAAATAGACTGCGAAAAAGTGTGACCTTTTGTTCATACGATAGAAATCCTGAATCAAAAACATATATAGATGTGCCGTTCACACGCATTTAACTAATGTTGTGTCATACGGGCTTTAACAATATTTAAAACGAGAGCGTAAGTTAAAGTCGGCTCTAACCGACTTCGATATACCCGTTACTCATGGAAACAAATGTTTATTAGCCTTCCTGTATGCCTGAGGTGGGTCAGCCGAAAAGTATGCAACATTTTTTAACTCGGCTATTTATTATCCGCCAGATATTAATAGACATTTGTCAATTACTAAATCCAACATAAATGACTCCAAATTCATCACGATAAACAGATCAGACAACAAAACTTTTGAAAACGTCGGTCAAGCCCGACTATTACATACTCTGCACCCTTAATGTCGCAGCTCGAATTTGGTCACGAGTCAAACGGCCAGTTAACACACAACGCACAACGCAGTGCGCTCTCTAAGTCTCTCTCTCTCTCTCTCTCTCACTAAGATTGCTGCTGAACGCAATGCTTAGGTTATGGGTGGGGTGGGTGGTGGGCGTTAACTGACCGTTTTTTGCTCATAACTTGAGTATCGTTCATCCGATCTTTATCATTCCTTCAGCAAATCGATAAATAATTTTGAGTACTAGATATCTCTAGAAAGTACAAACCATCTATCATCAAAACTGTAGGAGATATGACGTTTTTTCCAAATTGCGGGGGCGTGCAGACAATAGGAGTCTACATTTCAAATTTGGTTGCTCTAGCTCTTCTAGTCTCTGAGATCTAGGTGTTCATACAGACAGACGGACGGACGGACGGACGGACAGACGGACAGACGGACAGACGGACATGGCTATATCGACTCGGCTGTTGATGCTGATCAAGAATATATATACTTTATATGGTCGGAAATGATTCCTTCTGGCTGTTACATACATTTGCACGACTTTAGTATACCCTTTTACTCTACGAGTAACGGGTATAATGAGTCAAAAAGTAGAAAAATTAATGAAGGCTGCAATTGAAGTCACGAAAAGGGCTGTCGGAATCACGAACTTTGAGGCTGCTGATGAAGTGCAAGTCATTTTATAGTTGTTGAACTGTTCAAAAATTGCCGCGCTTGATCGATCAACTTGTGTTATCGATCGACTAAAAACTCAACCCTGGCAAAAACTAATTATCGAAAAACTCCATTACCAGCCAAAGCCAGGTAGCTTTTACATCTTCCCTACAAACAAAAACTTCATATGAAACTTTGATGAAGTTGACTTCACCGTGTAAATTGCGGATTTACGCATTCGTTTTTTTCTGTGCATGATTTATGTTCTAGGTAAAAGTGATCTGTCTGTCTGTCAAAATTTATCCTTACATACAGCCATAAATTGCCCTCATTCTCCACCAACTCAGCTGAGCCATAAAATCTGCACACAAAAGCTTCAGCCAGTGGGTTACGGCTTTGGTTGGATTGGATTGGGTTGGTTGAGCGGCGGCGGCGGCGGCGGTAATTTTGCAGTAATTGAAACCATCAAAGCTTAGCTAATGCTATTTGTGTGTATGGAGGTGTGTAAATGTGGTGGGGGGGTTGGCCTGTGGGAGGAGGCGCTGTTAATGTTTTGGAGTCGATGTAGGGCAATTAGAGACACACACACTCGCACACTTGTACACATATGGAGCTGGTCAGCAGTCGGCTTTTACCCCGCTTATCGCAAATGCTGCGAATATTATCTACGATAATGAGAAAACTAATTGTGAGCCATGCAAATGTGACAGCACCAGATGCAGCTGTGTGTGGGAGTGTGCGTTGACCAACACTGGCAACGTGTGAAAGCAATTAGATTTGATAGTTTATCAGGGTTAATTTGTATAAACGGAAATTGGAACGGCAAGCACTTGGGGAAAAGGAAATGGAAACAAAACTTATGCTCAAGGCATAAGTTGAAATGATCAGCTAGTGTGCAGTCATCGACATGAGTCCAAACAAGAACTTTGAAAAATTAATTAGTTTGGGCCCAAATTCATGACCCAATTTCGGACCAATTTGTTGCTTGAGACATGGAGCAATACGTATTAGATATAAAATTTGCGCTGATAGTGCCCGAAAATAAACTTATAGTGCCACATAGGAAATCATACTGATTAGAGCGAGACGGACATATTCCCAAATGTAATCAGAGTGCGTAAGTGACTGCGAACAGCTGACCAAGTGTATCCAAAGAGCGTAAATGAGAGCGAACAGCTGACTAATTCTTGGCAGAAGCGGTGTTGACTGAGCAATTTTGCAGTCTACACATTCTATTTTTTTTTTTTTTTTTTTTTGGGCTTGGGGGAGATCTATCGTTATCGATAGTTCAGGGTTGGCGAAGTTTTTATTTAAAAAATTTGGCGATATGCACAAGGTCCAATACAAGGAGAGGGCCTGCTCGTGTAAACGCGTGAAAACAAAAAATTCATAATTATTATAACAGCAAAAACATAAAAAAGAAAAAGAATTAAAGTGACCTACACGTCTATATTACACTCTAGCATAAAATTAGTCAAATCTGCAAAAATTTGATTGCCATTTGTTTTCAGAATATCATTTATATTGTTAAATTGATTAAATATTTTATATTTTGCTCTCCTTTGGTTATGCTTTGGACAGTTGAACAGCGAGTGATGAATGGATTCACAAATATTGCATATCTCGCAATTTTCAGAGTCTATCGCCTTGATTTTATATAAAAAAGATTCAGAGTACGTAGAGTTAGCCATCTATCTATTAATGATTTTAATATTTCTAGCCTCCATGTCAACACTGTGATGCCATGGAGTTCTAGGTATGTTTGGAAAGATTTCGATGATATTCCTTCCTTTCACTTGTGAGTTTGCATAAGATGCGCAGTATCATGAGAGAAGATCTCAGATAGACATATTGCATCAAAATTGTGGTAATTAACAAAGAAAAAATTTCATTTTTGGTTATATTTAAATTAAAATATGCAACATTGAAGTTTAAAATTTAGGCACGTGCTGAATTTACTTAAAGGTTGCTTTGTGAAGACAAATCTAATAAATTATTCGCGCCATTTATTCTATCACATTGTATTCTGTAGTTGTTTTGTATTTGATCGAGAATCGTCATATTTTCTGGGTCATCTGAAAAATTTATGAGGCATAAGTTTAGCAACTGTTCAACCAGTTCCTTCAAACCTCTTTCATCCTTTTCCGGATACACATATTTGTGTCCACTATCCTCTTCTCTATTCTTAGGAAGTACAAAGTTTTGCCAAACAGGGCATTTAGACTTAGTCCAAGAATGATGATCCGTTGAGTTGCACAAAATACATTTCTTTACATTGCGTTTATCTGGGCAGCCACCCACTCGCCCACACGCTAAGCATCTCGCTTCAGCCTTGCAATTGAAATTAGTATGTCCAAGACGACCACAGCGAAAGCACTGCCTGGCTTGTGGTATAAAATGGCTTATTTTCGTATTCGCATAGAACAGAGTGACCTCGGCAGGAAGATCAGTTCCTGAAAAGCCTACCTTCACAGATAGGGTTGGAATCAAATCACCATTTTCTGGATCCTTGCGTTTTAAGCGTTGCACAGAGGTTGGCACAACATCACCTGAAAAGTTACTCATTATCTCTTCTTCAGAGAAAGAGGTAGGTACATTTCGGATGACACCATATGTTTCAGTAAAGCTCTTAGGTATAAAAGCTCTAATGTTTTTCGCTTTTAATGCCCTGTTCTTAACACAGTGGTTTGCAAATTGATAATTTTCAAATCGAATTTTGAACATTTTAATTCCTACTGCATTTATCGAGACAATTCCTTTTATATTCATGTTTTTAATTTTCTCCCACAGATACATTCCATTTTTCATACGCTCTGATACAAAGGCATCAGACTTGCTTACATCAATTAGAACATGAAGATCTCCCACATGACTTGCCTCATAAAAAATTTCAGAGTTTTTCTGAGCCTTTTCATTTTGATTTTGATTATTATTACCAGAGCCATTTCCCTATTTATTTTCTGTATCCTCACTTTTTCTAGAAGCACCCTCATTTTTTTCCTGAGTACCCTCACTTTTTTGAGTTTCTTCAACGCCATCATCACTTTCATCAGTTTCCCCAGATTCGTCAAAGTCACAGTTCATTTTTTCAGTCTCCTCTTTGTCACTCACTACCACCGTTGCATTTACATGCATAGACGAGGAAGGCATATCATCGTCCCCGCTCTCATCATTTTTATTTTCTCCGTTATTCAAAATCTTCTTCATATTTCATTTTTTTTGCATTTATATCATCTTCTTTACACAAACTTTTTCTTTTCTTATTTTTTAATTTAATTTTTCCCGCAATATTACAAATTTGTGCCGGCGATAGACTCCCATCCACTAAGGCATCAAACTCTCTATCTGCTTGGTCAGACGCCAAAGCGCCCGCCATCTTGTACTTTAACTCGCTGTTCACTTTTGTCCAAAACTTACCTCGCCAGAAATTAATTTCACTCTTTTAAAGCAACTCCCACTTAGAGGGAGAGAAATATTTACCCCACTAGGAGGTAACAAATGTGTAGGTCACTTTAAACTATATAATAATAATTACTGCCCAAGGATGGCTCAAGAAAAACTCGATTTTTACGTTAGCGCAAAACGACACAACCAGACCCCTCAAATGCAAAACGACGAATGAGTCTACACATTCTAGTCTATACTTGAGATGACCTGAGACAACAGCTTCACCCGATATCGATCAATTGCTATCGCTGCATCAGGGTGACCAGACACTGTCAACGAATCAGCTGTTTGTTTTCTTATTTTGAATACTTTTGGTTGTTGCTGGCAATTTTTTAGCGAAAAAGTTGAAACAATTGCTTGTGATGAGTCATCACAGATAAAGAATCAAAGTGAAAGTTTGAAAAGAGCTATGGAGATACGTGCGAAATCTCTTCACATTGTTTCGTAGATAGCAAGTGCGAAATATCTCTAATTGTTTGGTTTGCAAATTTGACTTGGCGGGAAAATTTAAATGAATTACCAGCGAATACTTATTGTGGTATCCAATGATGCAATAGTTGCTACAATAGCTTTCGGTAAGAAGCGGTAGTGAAGGATTTTGGTTAATCCTTTTTTTGCAAATAATTAAATTAAATAAGTCCATCGTGACCTTTATTTTTAATAGGCAAATGGTGCTTCACGGAAAAGACTAAGGTAGGGGCTGAATCGACTGGTTGGGCAGTGGCATCTCATTGTTATGTACTTATAATGAATTGGCATAGATTAGGAGATGTCGTCCATGACTTGTGGCCACAAAGAAGTCCCAAGACCGACCATTGAAAAGTTGTGCAGCTCATCCGTTCGACATACAGAATCGGATTCGTCCACAAATGAATCACTTAGAACTGGGCCTCATCATCAGCCATCTTGTACAAGCAACTATGGTTTCTGTAAAAGACAATTCATAGAGCTGGGCCAAAGTTCCTCATCATCAGCCATCTTGTGCAAGGAGCTATAGGTTCTGTAAAAGAGAATTAACGCCGTCAACTCTGGCAATAAAGACATATGTATGTGGAGCTGACCCCCACTCCACATCGCTGCCTTCTTGAGTTGCGATGGGTACGCCACCATCGCTTCCACTCTTGGCGCAAACTGTCCTTAAACGAAGCCAAAGCACAAACTATTGTAAATTACATAATTAAACTCAATAATTATTATATTTACCATCCTTTACAAAGGCAGCACCTTTACTTTCCCAGATGATTTTTGACAAGCAAGCACAATTTTCTCTTTTATGACATCTATTAGGGTCAACTTCTCCACCAATTAAAAGCTCCGCATTTATTACTCATTTTTAGACACCGCACCACAACGTGACATCGAAAAATATGCTTTGCATATAATTGAAAGCTGCAAAATAATCACTCATCGCGGGACTATCGGGTGACTATCGCGTGACACGTTCACGTCGTGACGTTTCCAGACCAACTCGCGAAACGGTAACCTGCGAAATCCGTGCAAAATCATTTTTATACTCTGTACCGAAGGTACATAGAGTATATTAAGTTTGTGCAAAAGTATGTAACAGGGAGAAGGAATCGTTTCCGACCCTATAAAGTATATATATTCTTGATCAGCATCAACAGCCGAGTCGATATAGCCATGTCCGTCTGTCCGTCTGTCCGTCTGTCCGTCCGTCCGTCCGTCCGTCCGTCCGTCCGTCCGTCCGTCCGTATGAACGAAGAGATCTCAGAGATGGTAAGAGATAGAGGTTTGACATGTATGGAACATATATTTCTTATACTTGCAGGCAGATCAAGTTTATTTTCAATTTTTGCCACGCCCACTTCCGCCCCCGCAATTTGGAAAAAACGTCATATCTCCTACAGTTTTGGAGATAGATCGTTCGTGCCCTCTAGAGATACCTTGTAAACAAAATTATTTATCGATTTGCTGAAGGAATGATAAAGATCGGATGAACAATACTCAAGTTATGAGCAAAAAACGGTCAGTTAACACCCCCCACCCACCCCACCCATAACCTAAGCATTGCGTTCAGCAGAAGCAATCTTAGTGAGAGAGAGAGAGAGAGACTTAGAGAGCTCACTGCGAAGTGCGTTGTGTGTTAACTGGCTGTTTGACTCGTGATCAAATGCGAGCTGCGACATTAAGGGTGCAGAGTATGTTATAGTCGGGCTTGACCGACTTTCTTTCTTGTTTTATGTGGAGTTTTTGATTTCGCGAGTGTCTCGCGGGTATCTTCGTACCAAGCTTAGAGGGCGATATCCACGGGTCGGGGTATATGAATATAACATATTTAATGTGCTATTTTCATATATTTTTATTATTAAATAAAATTAATAATAAATTAATTGTTATCGTTATGACTTTTGACAATCTGCAGTATTAGCACAATGAACGTTGGTAGCTGCATCTTCAGACATTTTCCTTAAAATTGTGCCTGGCGCAATCAATGGCATTAAATGCAGTTCGATGTAGTCCCGAGCAGCGGCACTTAACGAACACCTCGCACTTGGCTGCTATGGCAAAGATTTCGTTCATCTCGATTGGAAAGTAATTCGCGCATTTCTGGCGATTTGCCTCCGTAAAGTTGGTCAGGTCAGCATGATGATCTTCTGGATGTACTGCTGTAGCATGTGAGACTTGGCGGCTCCCCTGAACTCGAAAATGGTATTGGGCAGCGGTCCCTGGGTGGTCACATAGCACTTGGACACGTTATCGGGGCCCTGTCTGGGAAACGTTAAGAAATGGAACTGATTTATAAAGTTGAAGTTTGGTCCGCCCATTTCTTACCTTGATATGATTGGCATTGATGTAGGGCACATCCTCGTTGCCCGATCCGCTTTTGCTCGGTCACCTTCAGGGGGTCAATTGTGGCTGCACTTTCCGCTATACTACCGCTTGATAGGAGGCCAGCAGTTCGCTGTCCACTGAACTGGGAGCGGGCATTTGGTTTGTGGCCGTTTTACTGTCGCGATCATTGAGCACCGGCGGCTGTTCAATGATTTTCCTTTTGGTCTGGTAGCTGTGATCGAAGACATAGTTGAGGTTAATCAAAATTTTAAGCGTATAACTTGCGCAAAATATTCTCATAATAAGCCCCCGTTGGGTCAATTATCATCTAATTCGGAATTATCAACTCAGAAAATATCTTTTTATACCCTTGTAGAGGGTATATTAAAATTGACCAGATGTTTGTAACGCATAGAAGGAAGCATCTCCGACCACACAAAGTATATATATTCTTGATCAGCATAACGAGCTGAGTTGATATAGCCATGTCCGTCCGTCTGTTTCTCTGCAATCTCCTCCGTCAGTTTTAAAGCTATCTTAACCAAACTTTGCACGGAGCCTTTTGGTACAAATACGCTGCACATTTGTCGGAATCGGCCGAATCGGATGACTATATCATATAGCTGCCATAGGAACCATCGTTCGAAATAGTAGTTTTAGTGAGAAAAACTGTTTTGTCTTCAACGCAAACGTCCTCAATTCTCGTATTTCTAAGTTTTCTATGCTTTTACATAATTCCACCAAGTTTTATGAAAATCGGACAACTATATAGTATAGCTGCCATACAAAAGATATGTCTGAGAAAAAGTCTAAGTAGAAAAAACTTTTTTGTTTTCAATGCTATCGCTCCCAAACTTGTCACTTATCAATATTATATGCTACTTCACAATTCTACTAAGTTTGATTCAAATCGGATGACTATAGCATATAGCTGCCATAGGAACCATCGGTCGAAAAAGTAGTTCTAGTGAGCAACACTTTTTTGTTTTCAATGGTAGCGTCTTTATACCTTCCCGTTTTCACACAATTTTTGGGAGTTCGGTCAAAATCGGATGAATATATCGTATAGCTGCCATATAACAAACTGGCAAGTAAATGCTCAAAGTAGTGGCGCCATCAAGCTACAAGGGTATATTAGCTTCGGTCGAGCCGAAGTTAGCTTTCCTCTATTTTTTTGCTTGGAATGCCCCATATATACTTTATGCGGCCGGTGATGATTCATTCTCTATGCGTTACAAACATCTGGACAATTTTCATATACCCTCTCCAATGGTATAGAAAGTCGGATTTCCGTACAACTCTTTAAACGTCGCTAAAATTTATATTCGTTATCCAAAAAAAAATTGATTTGGGTTTAATGTTGTCGTTTTAATTTTTATACCCGTTACTCGTAGAGTAAAAGGGTCTACTAAAGTCGTGCAAATGTATGTAACAGGCAGAAGGAATCATTTCCGACCATATAAAGTATATATATTCTTGATCAGCATCAACAGCCGATTCGATATAGCCATGTCCGTCTGTCCGTCTGTCCGTCTGTCCGTCTGTCTGTATGAACACCTAGATCTCAGAGACTAGAAGAGCTAGAGCAACCAAATTTGAAATGTAGACTCCTATTGTCTGCACGCAGATCAAGTTTATTTTCAATTTTTGCCACGCCCCCTCACGCCCCCGCAATTTGGAAAAAACGTCATATCTCCTACAGTTTTGATGATAGATGGTTCGTACTTTCTAGAGATATCTAGTTCTTAAAATTATTTATCGATTTGCTGAAGGAATGATAAAGATCGGATGAACGATACTCAAGTTATGAGCAAAAAACGATCAGTTAACACCCACCACCCACCCCACTCATAACCTAAGCATTGCGTTCAGCAGCAATCTTAGTGAGAGAGAGAGAGAGAGAGAGAGAGACGAGTTAAAAAATGTTGCATACTTTTCGGCTGACCCACCTCAGGCATACAGTAAGGCTATTAAACATTTGTTTCCATGAGTAACGGGTATATCGAAGTCGGTTAGAGCCGACTTTAACTTACGCTCTCGTTTTATGTTAATCAACTAAAAGAAACAGATAAACTGCATTATTCTTAATGAAGATTTATTATTCTTACTTTTGATTTGTAGCAAATTAACATTTATTTAAACCTTAACTTAAAGAAAAAAACCTTAAAAGAAACTAAATATTTCATTTGGGAAAATTTAAGCATTTTTTCTGAACTTAAAATACAAGTGCTGAAATTCTCTTCTATTTTAATTTGCCAGTTTAGCTGGTTTGAGGTTCAAAACGTTGCGTTTGTTCACAACTGATTGCAATTTATTCATTGAACATTTTCTTTTATTATTTGTTTACGTTATATTCGTCCTATGTGGTATTCAAGCTTAATTATTGTATTTCAATTGAAAATATTTAAATATTGAATATTTTATTTCGGCTTAATCAACATTTGAACCGATTTCAGATTTTTTATCTCGCCCCAAACTATGATATAAGCACCCCCCCAATTATATACTCCGTTTAAGTTACTGAAAGTAGAAAATAATGTGAATGTTAATAAAATAGTTTCAGATAAACAAATCATACTCACCAGCGGATGGGATTACCGTGCCAAAAACGGATACCATTAACACCAAAGTTATGGCTTTCATGAGCTCGCAATGCATCGCCAGCGTCGCCTGAATAGGCGCCCAGCGATTTTATTGTGTACCATTCATCACGGCTGTCAATAATAAAGTGATCGTAGCGAGCATATTTAAATTGGTCATCAAAGTCAACAAGATGAATAAATAGTTCAAAACGCTGACATGTTGTCAGTTGATGCACAGTCTCAAGACCAAGCCAAAAATCTCCATTGAAATAGCCACCAAAACTATTATAAAAATCAGTTATTGGCCTCCTAATAAAGTTTATGTCTCCATTTAAGCGCCGCTGCATAACAAACCAACCTGGCCCTGCTATTGCTATGCTATTTTCTAAAGGCGCTTTAAAAGACATTCTGCCAGGTATTTTTATATGTACAACGCCGGAGTTCTTTTCTGGGTCAAACGTATACAAAGTAGAAGAGCCAAGTACTAATTGATCATTCTCACGTTTGGCTTCAGCTGCTTTAGCTTTCGATTCGCATTTGGATTCATTAATCGTCTTCTCGAGTTCACAAATTTGCTTTTTTAACTTCTCATTGATAACATTCAACTCCTCGATTTTGTTGGCTTTGGATAGCAAATCGGCTTGCAGTTTGGATAACTGATTATCCTTTTCCTTGAGGTTTGTTTCATAGTCTTGCTTCAAAGCAATATAAAGTTTCTTGATCTGATCTTCATGGGATACTAAATTTTGATTTTCCGTTTCAGTTTGATTAGTATCAACTGGATTCTCTTGCCATTTTAATTGAGTCTTTAACAAATCGTTAGTTTTTTGCATTTCAATTGAGTTCTTCAAGGACAGTATGAGATCATCCTTATCCTTGCATTGGCTGTCTTTGAGTTTAATTAGATCATCCTTCAATACACTGCATTGGCTTTCTTTGAATTTTATAATCATGTTGGCCCGTTGTAGTACCAATTGTAGTTGTTGGCGACAGTTTCCCTCACATAGATTGTCCAAGCGCTCAAAACCATCGGCCAACTGAAATATATTTGCATTTGGATTAACAATTTTGGCATTGACTTTACTTTACTTACCGAGCTTGTATCAGAAATGGACTCCTCCGGAGATCCCTCAAGATTTAACAGCATCAGATTTAATGTAGCTTTGTCCATTTTAACTACAAAAAGAGTACAAGTTTCCTTTAAGAGTATGCAAACGACTGAATGCAAGTCACATATGCGTATGTAGATATATATACAGAAAAGTACCTGTACATACAGACAAACACTATCCTCAATCTGTTTAGGTACTATATATGAAAACATCTGCCGTCTACTTACAATTTTATTGCCTGGATTATAGAAGTATTGAGTATTGAGTGTGCTCATAAAAACGGGTATGAGCTTAGGTATTAGACAACAGTAGGTAAATTTAATGAAGGGATTCCCGAAAACACGCTTACTTATGTAGTGTGACCACAGTAGTTAATCACAAAAATACCAAAATACAGATCCAAATGCTCAATAGAGATGTACAAGTGATCATTACTGCTATTACAGCTATTAAAGCCAGCCTGTGTTGCCAATTTAGCTATTTTCTTACCAGATCTACATAATGTGTAAGGTCGATAGCTGGAAACCATTCAGCTTTTAGTGAATTTCCACTGCGATCGTACGACTTCTTTTTGGTGTTTACATTGAGCGAACAGTCGCAAATAGTCGCAAACGTCAATCAGCTGTTTTTTGTTTACTTTTAATTTAATTGGAGTTTTGGTGTTAAATTTAGAAGTTTTATCTACAAAATGGAAAAAAACATTCTTTACGTGATTACGGAGATGCAGATGGTCGTGGATATAATTGAAAATGTGGCTACCTAGGATGATGAAATGTTTTTTGAAAATCTGCTTAATCGCCATTTAAAGGGAATGGGAACAATTATAAACGCCATAGAATCAGACCCAATTCGAAGAGCTTTTTGGATGCATGTAACAACAATATTTACCGCTTGTTTGATTTATTAACTAATATATTACATATTTTATTTGAAGGATCGATTCGGCGTGCCCCAGGCAACTCCTAAAGGGTGATACTTTGTAGTTCTTCTTCTTCTTCTTCTTGCTCTGGTAAACCATCGATACCAATTTCTTTACATTAATGTTAATCGATATAATGACTCGCAAATATATGAGCGATCCCAGCTGAAGCGGGCAATTGATGAAACCAGGGCTGCAAACCGGAATTTCGGCTTTTTTTTGCTGTGAACCAAACCCTGAACCGAACCACGGGGACGAAAATAGATGAAACCGAACCCGTTCCGAACACAAGAACACAAGTTTTTGACATAAAATATATTTGGGTACGCTTGCATGTACGCAAAAGAGTCGACAATTAGAAAGAAAGTCGGTCAAACCCGACTATGATATACATACTTTGCTCTTACTTCCAGTTAATTCCATATTAATTTGTAACATACAAATTCAATGTAAATAGCTATGTATGAACAACGTACAGTGTGCAGTGTATTGAACGTTTTATTTTTCATCTTATATATACACACCTGATCATATTAATAGGTACATACACATCAACTCTGACTTTAAGGTAACAGAAAACAGTTTTATTCATTGTTTCAAACTTAAAATTTGTTCTCATTGGTTCTTAAACTATTTGTTTCAAATAAAATAAACTTAATTGTAGCATAGAATAATAATATAACATAAAAGAGATCATTTTGTGTTTCAGATACGTTTTCAGTGTGATCATAATAATAGGTACACTTCATGTGTTGGTAAGAAAAAAAATTTTTATTTCCATTTTGTGTTCTTTTTTTAGGTAAATTAGTATTTCCTAACTTAGTATCCAGTGTATCCACCTCTATTTTTGGCATACTTTTAATAAGAGCCTGGCAGGTCTCTACTGGTGTCTCATACCACAGTTTTTGGACACCTTCCCATAATTTTTGTTTATTTGAAAATGAATGCTTTGCCAATTTCTTTTTTAAGTCTCTCAACAAGTTTTCAATGGGGTTAAGGTCGGGGGATTGGCTTGGCCACTTCAGAACGTCAACTTTTTGGTCCTCGAAAAATTTAGATAACAGCCTTGATGTGTGTTTAGGATCATTATCTTGCTGAAATACCCAACGTAATGGCATATTTTCCTCAGCATACGGTACCATAACTGTTTCCAATATGGATTTGTACTCTTCAGCATTCATTTTGTTCGTAGTCTGATAAATTGGACCTACGCCGTACCAATAGAAGCAACCCCATACCATTATGTTGCCACCTCCATGTTTGACTGTTTTTTTGTAAACCGTGGATGGAATTCTGGAATTCCTTTCCATTAGGGCGTCGAACATTCCTTTCACAGTCATTCCCAAACAAATTAATCTTGGTTTCATCGCTCCATAATATGTTTCTCCATTTTTTCTGACCGGTGCATCCTACCCAGTCTTTGTGGTCCCTTGCAAAAGTTTGCCTCATGGTTTTTTCTGGCAATTCTTCCTGGTAGGTTGGCATCTTGTAGTCGTCTTCGAATAGTTGGAGCACCAACTGAATTCCCAATTTCGGCTGCAATAGCCTTCGATGACTTAAATGGGTCCTTTTTGCTCAAAGTTACTATGTAGTGGTCAAGGGTTTCTGTTGTTTCTTGTGGCCTTCCACGGGTTTCCTGTCTTGGTTTTCTTTCTAATGCATTTTTAACAAAATTATGAGACCTGTTCATTAATTTGGCGACGGCTCGTAAAGATTTGCCTTCTTTTCTCAGACTAAAAACCAATCAAGCTTCTTCTTTAGTGAGAATTTCGACCCATTTTTTCTAAAAAAAATAGTCATTTAATTCTCTGTATTGACAGGAGCTATACTTAATTTACCTTTAGTTACCAAAAGATCACTGATTACAAAATTATTCACTTGTTACTTATGAGAAACGGAGACTGTACCTATTATAATGATCAGGCGAAATGTGTGGTGGACTCGCAATTTATAGAAAAGCTTTGATATACGGGGCAGCCCCTCTTTCAACTCTTTGTCACAGTGTGGCAAAGTAGTAAGTACGAAAGAAACCATCTATAATTAAAAAATTCCGGTGTGTACCTATTAATATGATCAGGTATGTATATGCTCAATACCATTGCTTTCAAATTAAAGATGGCATTGGCAAGTATCGTAAAAAACGAAGGCAAGAAATTATTAGTTTTCAAATGCTTAAACTAAAAAAACGGAAAAAAATCTTAATTAAAAAAGAAAAAAGCCAGAATTCCCGCTGCCCGCTGTTTCCCAATTTTTCTAGCAAAGCGAAAATGGCAACACTGAGCCTACCACTTATTTGCGTTCCCCCTGCATCATGAAACGCGATGTCGCTTCTATGTACGTTTGTTATTCTATGCTGGGACCCTTATCGGTATCTTTTTACATGACTAACGTTTCGTGTCACTGTTCGTTGCCCATCGGACAGCTTGTTGCGCACTGTACCAGCACGTACAAAAAAATGAAGCTACGCAATAACGGCTGGTTTGAATTTGAATTGAAACATATTGGCGCCTGATATCGATATCGACTAGTTCAGACTTGCTCAGTCATGCGTGAGCCGAAAGCGAGCAAAACATATAAAAGGCCAGCACTAGTGCGAGCCAAATCACTTCATTACCAGTGCTCGAAGCGCATACTTAAGCCAGAGGAAGAAGTGGTTGTGCCTTCACCGGGTTCCTTGTGTATAGTGGATAGCAGTGATTAAATTGCTTCTGTCGAATTAGTAAAAGTTACAAAATTTTTGCTTTTCACAGCTGCTTCGACTTTTTTCAACTTATCAGTATGAACTCTTGCTTCTGCTTCTGCTTTTGATGAAAACCCCGAGGTCACAGCCAAATGAAAAGCAAAAAACCATGATTGAGAAAAATAAAAGCAGCAGCAGCAGACGTCGCTTTATGATTTTGATTTTGGTTTTGCTGATGATTTTGTTCAGTGTCGTGCTGTCGCCACGATATTTTCCTGAAATTTACCAGAATTTACCTTCAACCGAGCCGACTAACTGTAAATGTTTCATTGTGTTTGTTGAGAGAATAAACGTGCCGGACCAAAACCAAAATGCAAAAGCAGAAAAGGGTTGGGAGTGACTTCTGTCGCTCTTGCACTACTTCGCACAGCTTCGACTTACGCCGCAGAACAAAAGTAAAATCAAAATGAAAATCAGAAATGATAAAGCGACGACAACTGCTGCTGTTTGCTTTTTCTCAAAAACATTTTTGCTTTTGATTTTGATGCGGGCTATCAAAAGCAGAAGCAGACGAAATAAAACCTATTGCAGTTTTTTAAACACTGGTGGATAGCCAATCCTCTATAGAATTTAAATACTCTACGGAACAGTCGAAGAAGTCGCTGTCCCAGATGTCAGTGGCTGTACAGCAGTCGAATCTTGGGTTTGAGCTGGCCAAGAGATCATTGTTTTCAGTCCAACAGTTTTGTGTTGCCCAAGACTCAAGTGCCTGCTTTACAGCAGGTGGCTGTGTAGGTGTAGTAGGCCATGACAAAACTGTACCAACTGGCATGCCTCAGTTATACTCAGGCTCCTGCTTCCTGGGCCCTGGTAGGGATTAAACATTATCCTCTTCGTCCAGATGAGTAAAAATTCCATCGCCTGCTGTTCCAGCGTACGAGTTCGCCATGGTCATCTACTACTGGCCGACGTCCACCACAGTGATCAAAATAGGGATCTTGATACTCCTCCCAGTCGAAATCAAAGGTCGATTCATATCCTGTAATGGATCCATTGAACATATTGTCTTCGTCCAGATGAGTAAGACCTTGGGCTTCTTAGTTCCTCTTGTTCTTTGGGCTCTGGTAGGGATACATTGAACATATCAGCTTCGTCCGGATGAGTAAAAAAATTCCATCGCTAGCCGTTAACCAACTGTACTGCTGTTCCATCTGCAATTGGAACTCACGCACGAGTTCGTCATGGTCGACGTCCTCACAGTTTTCGCCACCACTGTAATTGCAATAGGGATCCTACTCGTGCTTGAAAAGGTGCAAGTACGCCTTGACGCCATTCGTGACACGTCAGCATTTGGGACAGGTAAAAGTCTACCTGTCCGTGTCTCCTTTCCAACCAAGGATACAGATTCGGTATCAGCCGGTAAGTCCAACTGCTTCATGTTTCGCGGTGCTATTTGATCTGGATGCACTCTAAGTTGGCCCCCCCCCCCCCCCCTTTTGTCAAAAGAACTTGAGAGAGAGTCCGATATTTCTACTTTCCACTTCGATAATGGTTTGACACTTGTTTCGTCGACACCTGGAGTTATATTCCGAAAGTTTGGTTCTACTTCGGCGTACAATATTCCGTCAGTTTCCGGACAAGAACGACGTATACAACATTCTTCAATTCATAATCATACACACATTACATTCCGCCTAGGTGAACTAGCTTGCTCTGTTTAATCTTCATATCTAAAATATTTTCTACCTCTAAATGAATTTGAAAAGCACGCCAGCCACCTCGCCCACTCATGACCAACCTATTATTTTGTAATCCAGCAGCGGCAAGAAAACTTTACCATATTCCAACCTCAATATTCTTGCTTTGGTCTCTCCGACTAAACATGCGTGGCGGTGTAAACAACCTTCCACGGCAGTGCACAAGTCCTGTAACCATACACCCTAGAACACAAAGATGCATAACGGCCATACAAGTGAATGTTAGGCAAAATTTATAGCGTGGATTTTCAATGTGGACTTTCGATTTTACATTAGTATGCCGTGTGTATTTGTTGGGCTGACTTCGTTTCTCTACAGTTCTGCTTTGCAGAACCGAATTCTTTGTGCATTCACCAAATTTTACCAAATACTGAACGAAGAAGTTTGCATACCCTTCAAATTTGAGCAAGCATTAAGATTATATATTATCAGAATATTTTAGACAGGTCGTTCGTGGGATAGCCTTATGATAAACTTTTATTATTATTATCTCATAAGCAATTTCCTTTTTGAATCATTAATAAATGTATTCTTATAATCCGATATGCCCTTCCATATTCTGAGTAGGCCCAATTTCGAAGCCTAAAGACAAAACGAAGAAAGGGATTAACAATCACCCTTTTTTTTGCCTTTGTCTTGGCTTTTTGTCGCTGTTTCTCTACCTTGCGGCATTTTGTTCCACTACGTTACGCATCTTTGTGTTCTAGGGTCTTTGCTGTAACCGACCGCCGCAAGGCACAGTTTTTGGTGCAGCTTTATTTCCCCTTGCCAGGCCGTCTTTTCTCTGTTGTTTGCCCGTCTAGCGTAGGCAGCTTTCTTGAAACCTGCACCTTAGCTTCCATTGCGAGGCCAAGTTTTTGATTGAAACATATAGAGAACTAGTGCAGTTAGCCTACCTCCACAAGGCACATATCTTGGTGCACGTTAACTATCCTATACAAGGCTTAGTGTTATCTTTGCTGTTCCCCCTTCTAGCATATACCCCGTTTATGTGTGGAGAAATACGTTTATATGTTCAAGAAATAGTTATCGTGCATTTTTTGTCAACCGGGATAAAGTGATGTTCATCAGTCAGTTATCGCGTGAACACATCCACCGACGATTCATATGAAATATTAGAAATTGAAGCTCTTGATGAGCTTATGTCGAAGACCGACGAGGTGTAAGATCCCACTAACACCTCATGTAGTTTTGGCTGAAGAAAACTGTACAGCGAAGACTCGCCAAACTTTAAGTTCGCAAATATTTTAATTTCAGAGATATGAAAACGTGTTGAATATGCTCGAAAAAGTTGCATCACAAGTTCAAGAGGGCCTTGGACGCAAGAGAAGAAAAAAAAAGTACCCTTCCAAAATCTGCTCATTAGACTAGTGTGACATTGTGTGACTAGTGCAGTAAGATAAGTTAACAAAACTGAATAATAATAATAAAAATCAAAACATTCACCAGTCGAGTTTCTGGTAAGCTCAGAGCTATTGCGAGTGATTTTAAATAAAGATAACCCCTTGCGTCTCATTCTATTGTTTCATTTGTATTTCTACTTGCTATTTCGTCAGCAAATAGCAAATACTTCGACATAACTAAGTCCAGTTATGTCGGTAATGGTCCCATAATAGTCCTCTGATGTAGGTTTATCATTCATCAAGTGAGTCACCATGAAATGGTTACTGTTCATCAACCATATGACTTGGTCCCGTGGACCCCGAAAATGTTGTTGTTCCTCCTCCGCTTCCTGCTGCTTTGCTTTTTCTTGCTTAAAGGGCGCTGTCCATGGCTAGTTGGATAGTTGATATTCCGTATATTCTTAACAGAGTCTGCTAAGCCTGCAGTATTAGCGCAGTGAACGTTGGTAGTTGCCTCTTCCGACATTTTCATTAAAACTGTGTCTGGCACATTCAATGGCATTAAATGCAGTTCGATGTAGTCCCGAGCAGCGGCACTTAACGAACACCTCGCACTTGGCTGCCACGGCAAAGATTTCGTTCATCTTCTTCTGGCGATTTGCCTCCGTAAAGTTGGTCAGGTCAGCATGATGATCTTCTGGATGTACTGCTGTAGCATGTGAGACTTGGCGGCCTATATAGCTCCTCTGAACTCGAAAATGGTATTGGGCAGCGGTCCCTGGGTGGTCACATAGCACTTGACCACGTAGTCGGGGCCCTGTCAGGGAAACGTTAAGAAATGGAAGTGATTTATAAAGTTGAAGTTTGGTTCGCCCATTTCTTACCTTGATATAATTGGCGTTGATGTAGGGCACATCCTCGTTGCCCGATCCGCTTTTGCTCGGTCACCTTCAGGGGGTCAATTGAGGCTATACTACCGCTTGATAGGAGGCCAGCAGTTCGCTGTCCACTGAACTGGAAGCTGGCATTTGGTTTGTGGCCGTTTTACTGTCGGGATCATTGATTACCGGCGGCTGTTCAATGATTTTCCTTTTGGTCTGGTAGCTGTGATCGAAGACATAGTTGAGGCGAATCAAATCGAAATGATTGAGGGGACCGGAGTGTGAAGTGTTTGAATGCTGACCAAATAGATTTTAAGCTCCGCGCTTGTGGTTTGTGGAGACAGGAGACGTCACATGATGTTGCAGACCGTGCTCCTCGGTCCGCTGGTGTTCTCTGGCTGGTTTCCGAGTGTTTCTTATCCGCCAAGTCCCGTACCTCGCTCCTCACTTTCATGGCGTTAATTAAATTCAGCTTGCCCGATATAGAAAGTGCCAAGCGTCGCCTCTTTCTGCAGGAATCTTTTTTAGATGCGCTCATTTTCAATTTGGCCATTCAATTTCGCCGCACAAATTAGAATAAAAACCGATTTTGTTCACTTCACGGCAAAAAAGAGGCGTTAACAGCACATAAAGCACTTAACAGCGCTTGAAGCAAACGTAGTGGCCAAAGTAAGCATTTTTCGCGATTGGTAGAAACCGAATTTGAAACGGCCACACACAAAAATTCCTTAGCAGTTTTTATACTCTGTACCGAAGGTACATAGAGTATATTAAGTTTGTGCAAAAGTATGTAACAGGGAGAAGGAATCATTTCCGACCCTATAAAGTATGTATATTCTTGATCAGCATCAACAGCCGAGTCGATATAGCCATGTCCGTCTGTCTCTCTGTCCGTCCGTCCGTCCGTATGAACGAAGAGATCTCAGAGATGGTAAGAGATAGAGGTTTCACATGTATGGGACATATATTTCTTATACTTGCAGGCAGATCAAGTTTATTTTAAATTTTTGCCACGCCCCCTCGCGCCCCCGCAATTTGGAAAAAAAGTCATATCTCCTACAGTTTTGGAGATAGATCGTTCGTTCCTTCTAGAGATACCTTGTAAACAAAATTATTTATCGATTTGCTGAAGGAATGATAAAGATCGGATGAACGATACTCAAGTTATGGGCAAAAAACGGCCACTTAACACCACCCCCCACCAATAACCACAGCAACATAACCTAACCGTTTAACACAGGCAATCTTAGAGCGAGAGAGAAAGAGAGAGAAACTTAGAGAGCGCACCGCGATGTGCGCGGGGTGTTAACTGGCCGTTTGACTCCTGAGCAAATGCGAGTGTAAGGGTATAGAGTATGTTATAGTCGGGCTTGACCGACTTTCTTTCTTGTTTTTATATAAAGTTTTTCATTACGCGGCCGTTTTCGTACCCATGGACAGCGCCCTTAAACGTGTGTTTTTATCACTCATTTTCGGCATTTTAATTGATTACAAATTGAATTGGTGACGTTGATCTACAAGTTCAAACAGATTTGCAACAAAATCAGAAAATGGTGAGCGCAGAATCATTAAAAATGTTTTTTTTGCTTATTTTGCATATTTTTATATGCAAATATGCAATTTAAGCAAAATTGTTTTTAGCGGACTTAGATCATTGATCAATAAAAATATGATCAGAAATCAGAAACTTAAATCGGACATGCGGTTCAAAATATGCAAATATGCAACTTATCAACTGTGTTTCGCGTTCTTTTGTGGTGCAAAAAAATAAATTGATGGTTTTCAAATGGTCATTTGCCCATTGATAAAAGTTTTGCTATAGCGCCCGGAAAAGGTGCTTGTGATGGCTTAGGGGGTACGGTTAAACGGCTTGCCAGGAAATACTGCCTGCAGCAAGGAACAAGAAATGAAATACTTACCGCTCAAAACCTTTATCCGTCATTTTTCTGTAAGCTTTAAAGCCAATGCCTTCTTTTCTAAACCAAATAGCAATTTTTGACAAATTTTCTATACTGATATTTTTCAAATTATATGACAAAAATGGCTATAACTTCCTCAATTTTCTAGCTACCGACATTTTCAGCCACTCAAAATGTTTTGAAAAGATGCGGCTTTTACATGTTTTTTATTTGCTAGACTTAGTTTTTTGAAGAAATTCTTTTTTTTCTAATAAATGTTTATAATTATTTATAAAGGACTTTTTAAACCTGAATATTTGGAATAACAAATTCAAAGCTCTATCTTAAACCGTTCTCGAGTTATTTAAGATTTTACAAATTCACAATGTTACCCTTTTAAGCGTATAACTTGCGCAAAAAAAGCCCAAAAAAAAGGTCAAATTTGAGGGTTAGGCTATTCTCATAATAAGCTCCCGTTGGGTCAATTATCATCTAATTCGGAATTATCAACTCAGAAAATATCTTTTTATACCCTTGTAGAGGGTATATTAAAATTGACCAAATGTTTGTAACGCATAGAAGGAAGCATCTCCGACCACACAAAGTATATATATTCTTGATCAGCATGACGAGCTGAGTTGATATAGCCATGTCCGTCTGTCCGTCCGTCTGTTTCTCTCCTATCTCCTCCGTCAGTTTTAAAGCTATCTTAACCAAACTTTGCACGAAGCCTTTTGGTACAAATACGCTGCACATTTGTCGGAATCGGCCGAATCGGATGACTATATCATATAGCTGCCATAGGAACCATCGGTCGAAAAAGTAGTTTTAGTGAGAAAAACTGTTTTGTCTTCAACGCAAACGTCCTCAATTCTCGTATTTCTAAGTTTTCTATGCTTTTACAAAATTCCACCAAGTTTTATGAAAATCGGACAACTATATAGTATAGCTGCCATACAAAAGATATGTCTGAGAAAAAGTCCAAGTAGAACTCTCCCAAACTTGTCACTTATCAATATTATATGCTACTACACAGTTCTACCAAGTTTAATCCAAATCGGATGACTATAGCATATAGCTGCCATAGGAACCATCGGTCGAAAAAGTAGTTCTAGTGAGAAAAACTTTTTTGTTTTCAATGGTAGCGTCTTTATACTTTCCAATTTCCACACAATTTTTGGGAGTTCGGTCAAAATCGGATGAATATATCCTATAGCTGCCATATAACAAACTGGCAAGTAAATGCTCAAAGTAGTGGCGCCATCAAGCTACAAGGGTATATTAGCTTCGGTCGAGCCGAAGTTAGCTTTCCTCTATTTTTTTGCTTGGAATGCCCCATATATACTTTATGCGGCCGGTGATGATTCATTCTCTATGCGTTATAAACATTTGGACAATTTTCATGTACCCTCTCCAATGGTATAGAAAGTCGGATTTCCGTAGAACTCTTTAAACGTCGACAAATTTATATTCGTTATCCAAAAAAATATTGATTTGGGTTTAATGTTGTCGTTTTAATTTGTTTTTAATTTTTTTTGTTAATCAACTAAAAGAAACAGATAAACTGCATTATTCTTAATGAAGATTTATTGTTCTTACTTTTGATTTGTAGCAAATTAACATTTATTTAAACCTTAACTTAAAGGAAAAAAACCTTAAAAGAAACTAAATATTTCATTTGGGAAAATTTAAGCATTTTTTCTGAACTTAAAATACAAGTGCTGAAATTCTCTTCTATTTTAATTTGCCAGTTTAGCTGGCTTGAGGTTCAAAACGTTGCGTTTGTTCACAACTGATTGCAATTTATTCATTGAACATTTTCTTTTATTATTTGTTTACGTTATATTCGTCCTATGTGGTATTCAAGCTTAATTATTGTATTCCAATTGAAAACATTTAAATATTGAATATTTTATTTTGGCTTAATCAACATTTGAACCGATTTCAGATTTTCAGACTCGCCCCAAAAGAGGTTATAACTTCCCCATTCATGTTCTCCGTTTAAGTTACTGAAAGTAGAAAATAATGTGAATGTTAATTAAATAGTTTCAGATAAACAAATCATACTCACCAGCGGATGGGATTACCTTTCCAAAAATAGAAATCATTAACACCAAAGTTATGGTTTTCATGAGCTCGGAATGCATCGCCAGCGTCGCCTGAATAGGCGCCCAGCGATTTTATTCTGTAGCTTTCATCACGGCTGCCAATAATAAAGTGATCGTAGCGAGCATATTTAAATTGGTCATCAGAGTCAACAAGATGAATAAATAGTTCAAAACGCTGATATGTTGTCAGTTGATGCACTTTCTCAAGACCAAGCCAAAAATCTCCATTGAAATAGCCACCAAAACTATTATAAAAATCAGTTATTGTCCTGCCAAAAAACTTTATGTTTCCATTTAAGCGCCGCTGCATAACCAACCAACCTGGCCCTGCTATTGCTATGCTATTTTCTAAAGGCGCTTTAAAAGACATTCTGCCAGGTATTTTTATATGTGCAACGCCAGAGTTCTCTTCTGGGTCAAACGTATACAAAGTAGAAGAGCCAAGTACTAATTCATCATTCTCACGTTTGGCTTCAGCTGCTTTAGCTTTCGATTCGCATTTGGATTCATTAATCGTCTTCTCGAGTTCACAAATTTGCTTTTTTAACTTCTCATTGATAACATTCAACTCCTCGATTTTGTTGGCTTTGGATAGCAAATCGGCTTGCAATTTGGATAACTGATTATCCTTTTCCTTGAGGTTTGTTTCATAGTCTTGCTTCAAAGCAATATAAAGTTTCTTGATCTGATCTTCATGGGATACTAAATTTTGATTTTCCGTTTCAGTTTGATTAGTATCAACTGGATTCTCTTGCCATTTTAACTGAGTTTTTAACAAATCGTTAGTTTTTTGCATTTCAATTGAGTTCTTCAAGGACAGTATGAGATCATCCTTCAATACACTGCATTGGCTGTCTTTGAGTTTGATTAGATCATCTTTGAATTTTATAATCATGTTGGCCCGTTGTAGTACCAATTGTAGTTGTTGGCGACAGTTTCCCTCACATAAATTGTCCAAGCGCTCAAAATCATCGGCCAACTGAAATATATTTGCATTTGGATTAACAATTTTGGCATTGACTTTACTTTACTTACCGAGCTTGTATCAGAAATGGACTCCTCCGGAGATCCCTCAAGATTTAACAGCATCAGATTTAATGTAGTTTTGTCCATTTTAACTACAAAAAGAGTACAAGTTTCCTTTAACGACAGAATGCAAGTCACATATGCGTAGGTACATATATGTATATATGTACAAAAAAGTACGTACATTGTACATACATACAGACAAACACTATCCTAAATCTGTTTAGGTACTATATATGAAAACATCTGCTGTCTACTTACAATTTTATTGCCTGGATTATAGAAGTATTGAGTGTGCTCATAAATACGGATATGAGCTTAGGTATTAGACAACAGTAGGTAAATTTAATGAAGGTATTCGATCGAAAACACACTTACTTATGTAGTGTGACCACTGTAGTTAATCACAAAAATACCAAAATACAGATCCAAATGCTCAATAGAGATGTGCAAGTGATCATTAATGTAACAGCTATTATTGCCACCAGATCTACATAATGTGTAAGGTCGATATCTGGATACCATTCAGTTTTGCCGGAACCTGCTATTCTAATTATTTTGAAAAAACTATTTGCCATTTTCTAGCTATGTATTTCGGAAGTGCAAAAATTCTAATATATTGGACTAAAGTTGATAGGCTTATCATACTGAGCACATATCACATCCAATATCCTGCGAAATGTGTCAGCTTTTCCCTGGCCCTGTCGGCTTAAGCAAAATAAATAACGTTCCCACTCAATTTTTAGTAATTTATTCATGTTCTCAAACTATCCGTTCGGGTTGTATCAGTTATGCCAACTTGTTTCGAGGAAAAAAAGCTGAAAAAAGCTCATGGATTTTCCACGATCCAAATTCCGAGTTGACGTTCCATGCAAACGTTGGTTTTTAAAATGTACAAATTTATATGGATGCTTAGAGGCATATCGGTGGTGACTAGTTCAAAATCTACTACAAATGTCTATTCGTGTCGTCCCCAGATAGCTGAACGATCTAGCTAGGTTAAACATCATTGGCTTTGCGCAGTAGTGTTGGGTAAAGGTATTGCCACTATAATGTTAAAACACTTAGGACCTAATGGCTTGGAATACCTCACATACACTTTTAATCTCTCTGTGAGGTCGCTGTTCATCCCGAACTGGTAGAATAATCCCCATATTAAAACCTGGCAAACCAGCGGATCAAGGATCTTCATATAGGCCGATCGATCACACTACTGTCTCCAGTTGTGAAAATCCTTGAAGGTCTCCTTCTTCCTATCCTGAAAGAACACCTAACCCCTGCCGAACACCAGGCCACAGCACCACAACGGCACTGTATGAGTTAGCTACCACTATCACAGCTAGACTCAACAGCAAACGTCCCCATGAAAGGACAATAGTGGTGGCGCTGGACCTTTCAAAAGCATTTCAAAAGCAAAGCTCCTCCAAGACATAATGCATAGTTCACTGCCTCAGGCAGGCATTCGCACGTAGAGTTTATAGGAGCCAAGTCGGGAAACAGGAAACTAAAACAAGGAGTACCGCAAGGCGGAATCCTGTTACCGATTCTCTTCAACTACTATGTTGCCAGCCTCCCCACACCACTATCTCACTCACACCCATTACACTCTGGACCCATCCAATCGAGGCTGCTACTTTCCTCGAACTGGACCTGGGTCTCTAACTCAACATCTACTTTCCCTTCTAACCTATTCTTTCTCTCTTTTCATACTACGTACAAAACAACAACAATCCACATTGCTCGTGTTTAGGCTGGTTAATAAATTTTAATTCTATAAATATTTAATACAAAGCCACTGCAAGAAGAATATGTGAAAGAATGTTTTTAGTACATTTGTTAACAATTTGAAAAAGAACTAATGATTCACAAAGTACAGCGTTTGTTTATTACATTCATTTCCTGTTTCAGCTCTTTCAGAGTTATTTACACGGACCGAGGAGTTATATATGGGGGCGGCGGCATTATCATTTGTAGCAGCAACCAACCCATAACCAGGGCATAGGCCATTAAAGTGAAGTGCAACCGCCATGGCCGCCACTAAATTATGGACGCATCCTTAACTCCAGCCTCCTGGTTGTCCCTGCTTAAGAACTCTCGACGTACGGCTGACCAATTTGGCATCGCATGATCCTTAAGCAACGTCCAGTTGGGTGAGTGCACATCTGGGGATAGCCAATTGAAGTCAGCCACATCGGTGTAATTATTTTGAGATTTGTTTAAGCCCGATGCCAGATAGTCGGCCTCCAATTCGGCATAATCATAATTATATTCGGCTATATCAATGCCACGGCTATCCTCAATAATGGCGCGGCAGGTGACATGCAAATAGATGCGTGTGGCTTGAGAGGAGTGCAGGCGCAGCTGTTGACAAGCAATGGCGACGGTGCAGTCTACCAACTGCTCGGCAAAGAATGATCTAGCAGCGGGACCACACAGCAAGGTGCATTCTTTGGCCTGTGACACCTGCACCGAACCCGGATGACCCTGCAGTTCGATTAGGCATTGATTTACATTGGAAATGGTTATATCCTGTCCATTGACTTCATCTCCTGTGAGTATAATATGAGCATTTCGACGATTGGCTATGGTCCAGCTAAACTGTTGCTGCTGCTGTGCTTCCTTGGGATTCTTTTCAACGCAATCCAACTTATCGGCCGCATCCAACAATTGTTGTTTCTGCTTCAGAGCCAACTTTTTGGCACTGAAACCAAACTTTTTCTTGGGCAACAAACGTTGACGCACCTCATCGCTGCTAATAGTCAAAGCATTTACAATATTTTGACATGATTTGATCTTAAAGTCGGACAGAAACATGGTAGAGTCGGTCAGATAACGTTGCAGTTCCTGAATATGTAAAGTAATTTCGGCGAAATGCTTGCTGAGATCAGGTAGTAGGGGTGGTGCATCACCTCCACTGGCCAGTTGTACACTCTTAATGCTCTGCTCAATATCAAAGGCACGCTGGCCAAAGGAATGGGCAAAATAGTCGACACCCTCATTCTGTACATTCTCCTTGCTGCGCTGTTCCAGTTTCACATCCAAATAGTTTTGACGGTCCTTATTGCGTTTGTTCAAACGCTCCAGTATGTGATCCTTGCGCAGGCTGCCATCGCCGTCCAAGTCCAGGGAGTCTGCCATGATGGGGCTGAAAGTTGTAAAAAAAAATCAATGATGAATCACCACGCAGTTTGTTGTTGTTGCGGCAGCTGCCTCAACAAATGTTCAAATCTCTGCTGCTGCCAGTGGTAGGTACCACTGGATCTTAGTGATTAACTTTAAACAATGCCAAATTATGCAAATCTGTTACAGTTTACTTACCTTTTAATTGTTTTTATTATGATTTTTGTAAATACTCCCAAAAAAAACAATAACAGCCAGTGTGACCGTCAATGGCAAACTGAAAAATACTTTAACTAAGGCTGAAACTTTAATTTGTTTAACTAGCTATATTTAATAAAAAAAAGTTAAAGCCCCAATTGAATTACAAAAGCCACACTTACTCTGATTAAGAACAAAAGGTATGATTGTGTTTTACAAAAAAAATATACTGAAATAATATACAAAATGTGACCGCACTTCAGTCGGCAGCTGAGCCGCTTTTATTAACCCTTATGCGAGCCAAAAACCTTTTTGCAACAAATAAATTTTTTGTAAATTCATTTACACTTAAATACGAAAACAAATTTTCCAAATGGCCTGGCCTTTGTACACGTTCCATTTATATGCCAAAATTCAAAACAAATCAAAAAAATTTGGTTTCGTATTAATTTCTGGAGTTATAAAAGAATATTGCTCGAATAGTTGATTTAAAAGTAAACAAGTTGTGGAAACGAATCATTTTATTAAAGACTGTATCTATATCTCTATATTTTTAACTTTTATTATACCGCCAAAATGAAGGATTGCTAAGTTTGCTATGCGATTTAAGCTGGGCTTACAGCGAGTCACATTTCAGTGTCACAGCGCAAAGTAAACGGAAAGTGCCTTGTCACAGAAATTACTTGGTGTCTCATACTTTCTGTTACGTCAATGTGTACAATTTTGAGAAACAGAAAATAGAGTCACAGTTTGACGCAGTGTACAGCCAGCATTAGTACATACTAGAGCCCTGCACGAGTTCACACTAAATCGTGTTAACAGTAGGCAATCACACTGTGCACACTATCGAAACAACTCTAATTGAATTATTTGATATCATTTAATTCAAAGATTCATTGAGTCAAAGTTAAGCTGCCGTGAGTTGTTATCTCATGTGTCTCACTCTCAGACTGTTATTTAAATATTTATGTTTCAGTTCGTGTCAACAGTGTTGTATGTGCTACATACTCACCTGATCATATTAATAGGTACACATCGGAATTTTTTAATTATAGATGGTTTTTTCGTACTTTTAGTATTGACAACTTTTTAATTTTTGGTTTTTTGTTGTTGTCAATGTCTGGCCACACTGTGACAAAGAGTTGAAAGAGCGGCTGCCCCGTATATCAAAGCTTTTCTATAAATTGCGAGTCCACCACACATTTCGCCTGATCATAATAATAGGTACAGACTCCGTTTCTCATAAGTAACAAGTGAATAATTTTGTAATCAGTGATCTTTTGGTATCTAAAGGTAAATAAAGTATAGCTCCTGTCAATACAGAGAATTAAATAACTATTTTTTTTAGAAAAAATGGGTCGAAATTCTCATTGTACTAAAGAAGAAGCTCGATTGGTTTTTAGTCTGAGAAAAGAAGGCAAATCTTTACGAGCCATCGCCAAATTAATGAACAGGTCTCATAATTTTGTTAAAAATGCTTTAGAAAGAAAACCAAGACAGGAAACCCGTGGAAGGCCAGAAAAAACAACAGAAACCCTTGACCACTACATAGAAACTTTGAGCAAAAAGGACCCTTTTAAGTCATCGAAGGCTATTGCAGCCGAAATTGGGAATTCAGTTAGTGCTCCAACTAACCGAAGACGACTACAAGATGCCAACCTACCAGGAAGAATTGCCAGAAAAAACCATGAGGCAAACTTTTGCAAGGGACCACAAAGACTGGGTAGGCTGCACCGGTTAGAAAAAATGGAGAAACATATTATGGAGCGATGAAACCAAGATTAATTTGTTTGGGAATGACTGTGAAAGGAATGTTCGACGCCCTAATGGAAAGGAATTCCATCCACGGTTTACAATCAAAAACAGTCAAACATGGAGGTGGCAATATAATAGTATGGGGTTGCTTCTCCTGGTACGGCGTAGGTCCAATTTATGAGACTACGAACAAAATGAATGCTGAAGAGTACAAATCCATATTGGAAACAGTTATGGTACCGTATGCTGAGGCAAATATGCCATTACGTTGGGTATTTCAGCAAGATAATGATCCTAAACACACATCAAGTCTGTTATCGAAATTTTTCGAGGACCAAAAAGCCAAGCCAATCCCCCGACCTTAACCCCATTGAAAACTTGTGGGGAGACTTAAAAAAGAAATTGGCAAAGCATTCATTTTCAAATAAACAAAAATTATGGGAAGGTGTCCAAAAACTGTGGTATGAGACACCAGAAGAGACCTGCCAGGCTCTTATTAAAAGTATGCCAAAAATAGAGGTGGATACACTGGATACTTAGTTAGGAAATACTAATTTACCTAAAAAAAGAACACAAAATGGAAATAAAAATTTTTTTTCTTACCAACACATGAAGTGTACCTATTATTATGATCACACTGAAAACGTATCTGAAACACAAAATGATCTCTTTTATGTTATATTATTATTCTATGTTACAATTAAGTTAATTAAGTTTAAGAACCAATGAGAACAAATTTTAAGTTTGAAACAATGAACAAAACTGTTTTCGGTTACCTTAAAGACAGAGTTGATGTGTATGTACCTATTAATATGATCAGGTGTGTATATATAAGGTTGTCAAAAAAGTCTTGCGGTATTTTTATTGACTTTTCAATTGTTCATAAAATTGGTTATAATAATGCGATTTAAGTCAAATATGCGCCGTTTTGTTCGATGACGAGTTCCCAACGAGATGCCAACTTCATAATGCCCCTCTTATAGAAGCTCGCTTCCCTATTGGCAAAAAACTCGGAGAGCCAATTTTCACAGGACTTTCTTGTGGCCAACTTCCGACTACCAAGCTCGTTCGCCATGGACAGAAATAGGTGGTAATCACTTGGTGCGAGATCCGGACTATACGGTGGATGCAAAAGAACCTCCCATCCGAGCTCCCGGAGCTTCTGGCGCGTCACCAAAGATGTGTGTGGCCTGGCGTTGTCCTGATGGAAGACAATTCGGCCTCTCTGCATTCAAGCGGTCCAGTTGTTGGCAGTACAGGTCCGAATTGAGCGTTTGGCCATAGGGGAGCAGCTCATAGTGGATGATTCCCTGCCAATCCCACCAAACACACAGAAGAACCTTCCTGGCCGTCAATCCAGGCTTGGCCATCGTCTGGGCAGCTTCACCGCTTTTCGACCACGACCGTTTGCGCTTCACGTTGTCGTAAGTGACCCACTTTTCATCGCCAGTCACCATCCGCTTCAAAAACGGGTCGATTTTGTTGCGATTCAGAAGCGATTCGCATGCATCGTGTGGCACCCATACATCGAGCTTCTTTTTGAATCCAAGCTTCTTCAAATGGTTTATAACGGTTTGATGACTCATGCCCAGCTCTTGGCCGATGCTACGGCTGCTACTATGCCGGTCTCTTTCGATCAATTCAGCGATTTTATCGCAATTTTCGACGACAGGCCTTCCGGACCGTGGCGCATCTTCGATCACCTCTGCACCAGAACGAAAACGTTGAAACCATCGTTGTGCGGTGGAAATGGAAACTGTATCGGGTCCATAAACTGCACAAATTTTATTGGCAGCATGAGATGCATTTTTGCCTTTATCGTAGTAGTACTGTAAAATATGCCGTATTTTCTCTTTATTTTGCTCCATGTTTGCGACGCTATGACTCACGAACGACTAAAAACAAACAACAATAAATCAAACACGTGTTAGCGCGTGAAAAGAGCTTTCCAAAAAGCTCTAGCGTGAACCGATGCGACGAATACAACTAGAACTACGCGCTTGCAAAGACAAGCTTGCGGAAATACCGTAAGACTTTTTTGACAACCTTATATAAGATGACAAATAAAACGTTCAATACACTGCACACTGTACGTTGTTCATACATAGCTATTTACATTGAATTTGTATGTTACAAATTAATATGTTTGACTGGAAGTAAGGGCAAAGTATGTATATCATAGTCGGGTTTGACCGACTTTCTTTCTAATTGTCGACTCTGTTGCGTACATGCAAGCGTACCCAAATATATTTTATGTCAAAAACTTGTGTTCTTGTGTTCGGAACGGGTTCGGTTTCATCTATTTTCGTCCCCGTGGTTCGGTTCAGGGTTTGGTTCACAGTAAAAAAAAAGCCGGAATTCCGGTTTGCAGCCCTGGTTTCATCAATTGCCCGCTTCAACTGGGACCGCTCATATATTTGCGAGTCATTATATCGAACAGGAGAGCCAACATTAATGTAAAGAAATTGGTATCGATGGTTTACCAGAGCAAGAAGAAGAAGAAGAAGAACTACAGAGTATCACCCTTTA